>JAZGTJ010020095.1:0-10573 GCA_036877575.1 Botia almorhae | reverse complement strand
TCCCAGAAAAGTAATAGTGACTTAAACAATTGTTTTTATTGGGGTTTATATAAGTATCCAGTGAAATAAAGTTGGAGGAAAACTTTTAAAATTTCCTCCAAATTGTCCTTCAAATGGCCTGTTCCCTTGAGGATTGAACTATTTTACTTACATTTCCTCAGTATTTTAGAGCCACCTAATAACAATTCCAAATAGTTGTAAAAAGTGGTGCGAAGAGGGAAAGCGCAAGATGGAGTAAGAGAGATGAAAAAAGAAATATCCTAATGTTTCACTGTTTCTATCTTAAATTGGGTCTCCTGGGAGATCTCATGAGAAGATAATGAGCAGGAGACTCTTAAAGGACACAAAGAAAGTGTCCCTCCGATTTCCCAAGCTACCATGTCATCAAGCTGCCTGATTCAACTGCAGGTTTACTCTGTACACCTGTCAGACTATCCCATTCTGTTGCTTCTTTCTCTCTAATGGCTCAGTATAAGATTGCTCATGGCTAAAGGAGCATTGAGAAAGCTGTGAGTCGTTAAGCCATTCTACTGCTGTTCTTAATGATCGTTGGGTAATAGTGGACGAAATATTGGCGGCTATGGAGCCTCTTTGACCTTATTCCCTGTTTTGACCTAATAAAAGATCAAATATGATAAATTTTTGCAATTTTATTAGATGTGGTTTAGATGTGGACCAGATGCTAGTCGACATAAACATGTGCCAACCCATTTGACCAGTGTGGTGCATTTTTCAGTTTTTGTTTTTCTGCCGTTTTTGCATTTTTAAGATGCGACGTGAAGTTTAAAATGTTTAACTTTTGAAAACACGTCTCACGACAACTGCATTCTGTTCCTTTCTGCTGCGCTGCCTCAATCTGTTTTTAATGCAGGAACATGTTCTGTATGAACGGCAGCTAATGCACTGCGGCTTCCTATGAATATTAATCAAACAACAATACAGACACTGTTCTTGGCTGGGTAAGTGTTGCTTGAATAAACCCTCTACAACCAAATATGATCACAAAGTTAGAAATAAAGTACAGCTTTTAATTGAAAATTAACCATTATATAATTGCATGCCTGCGTCGCCATACAGCATCAAATCAGCATTATATATAATAACCATGTAGTGACGGCTATGACAACAATTTAACTAGCTATATTTTACATTTTTACATTCCGTGCATTCCAGAATGTTTAGACAACATTACGAACATTTTCTAAATCTTCACATAATAACTCAAATGCTTTCTCTTCTGATGTTTTTACTGTTTTATTGCTTGTAATTAGTTTCTTTGTTTTATAACAGTTTGAAATGTTGAATCTAAATCTACTTCATTCAGTGTTTACCTAATTAAGCAATAATTAAAAGCTCCATGTCTTTGTTTTAATTAATTGGTTATAATTTACATTTAACTTTGTAAAATAAATAAGTGTTTATTAGCATATTTGTTATTTGAAATTTTACCGGTTTTGATAAGAACATCTAGAAAAGACGTGTTTCTGGGTCAACATCTTTTGTTTGTCCTACCAATTTGAACTACCAATCCTATCAAAGGTGCACACTGTATTTTTAATAGTCCTTTACGATTGTTACTTGGCAGGCGATACAAACATGATCCCAGCCATAAGCCATGCCACACTGTGGGATCTCAGTTGTCATAAATGTCAAACTGTACAACAGTCATTAACAGTCATCAACACATTCATCTTATTGGTTCTTGATTTGATGGTCATTGCTTGAGCAACCACACTGCAGGTGTGTGCCTCAGAACTTCTGACACTGGTAGGATTTTTAAACTTTATCTCAGACAGCCAAATCGTGGCCAAAATCTTGTCGTGTGCACCTGTCTTAAGACTTTTAACCCAACCCTTAACCATAACAGTAACAGTAAAAAATAGTAAACATGTCTATCTGTGAAATTGTGGGTATTGTGACAACTCTTACCTCAGATAATATGCCTACAGACAATTCATGGATTATCTGATACATATTACACAAATGAATGAGCCTATCTGATGAGAAATGAGCCAATCAAGTTTCAGGAGTCATGCTAAACAGGTTTATACACAAGAAAAAATGTTGTACTTACAAGGTAACAGGCTGATAGATGTTTCCATGGAAGAACTTGTCACTGAATCTTTCATTCAGAAGCAGGTAAAAAGATATCCTTATACATAACCAAATATTTCACACTATCTTCCGAGTTGTACACGAAATAATTGGATTTACGCCTGAATGAAACAAAGTTTTGATTGCAGAGTCGAAATACATTTTCCACTAATTTCTTTGTTAGTGTCTGTACTGCTGTTGACAGGGACTGCTTCAACATTATCTGGATAAGATACCACTTTATGCACTGAGTGGTGTGACTGATCTCAGAACTTCTAATATAACTTCAAAACTACAATCTTGGCTTTGGTTGGACCGTGCTTTACCAGTTAGAGCTCCAGGATCTCTAAATAACATGTTGTACTTCTGGGAATAATCCATTGTGAGCCAAGGGCTGTGCAATTAATCGTAATCGGTTTTCCATTGCAATTTTGGTTTCCCATGACTACAAAAACAAAATAATTGAGAAAAAATGATTGTTGTGCCACAATCCATTTTGCAAGAATGATCTAATTTCTTCTTGTGTTATAAATCCCCAGCGCACCCCTGTTCCTTTAGAGTGCACTTTTGCCCCTCCCTAAAATCCACAAATAACTGATGTGCAGAGTAAGGTAAAACTATGTTCAGTATGTTAAATATAGTGTACCAAAATGTTGAAGGTATGTTAGGAGCGTTCAGTTTGTTGTGGCAGTGAATAATAATAAATGCATGTTGTTTTCAAAGTCAGTGAGTAATTGTGATTATGATTTTGGTCGTAATCAAGCAGCCCCATGTGAGCCTGTAAGAGCATTTCAAACCTTACATATGGCTGCATTGTATTCATTTTTGCAGCCTCATGACTGCGAGTGGCATATGTGAACAACAGTTTGTCAGGCGTGTTGCTTCCCTCCCGGCAGTATGTGAGGCACATGCCAACTCATGCCAGATTGTGGCAGGCTGATACACGAGAAATGGATTTAAATGGCTTGTTTTCACACTTCCCCTTAGAACAAAATCCAGAAACGGCACTGAATGATAATAGAAATCCTCAAAGTCTCTGCAAACAACAGAAGTCTGTAATCTGGCAGCGGATATTTCAGAACCCTGCGTGAATTCAGATTGAACCCGAAATGAGAAAGTATTCCCAGCAGAGAGACTGATAGACAGGAAGGTGTAAGTGCTGATGCCAATGTGCCTGTCAAGAGTTGCAATGCAACCATCAATCAAACAAGCAGACACAAAGACAAAGGTACATAATAGATTTTGATGTACTGGAGAGTACACAACTGTCTCTCTGCCTGTCAATTCATTTGCATATTCAGGTTTATCAGGTTGGTTGACATGTCCTGGGAGGGCGGATTTTGGGAAAATATGCACAGATGGGGGGATACATATATACTTTAAAACATATACATACACCTACTTCATGCATGATTCACTAATATTCCAAAGAAATAACATTGTTTGTCTTCTTAATCTTTATTAAGAAGGTCTACCTCCTTCACATAGTCCACACAGCCAAGGAAAATATTTCTAACCCAATAGCCATTGTTTTAGCAACTGTAGTAGGTAATGCAGCCTTCCTAAAATCTTGACAATACTTAACTCATTATTTTAATGCTGGTTCAAGTTAATGTAATGAACGTGGCGTAAAATAATAACCAATAACTACAGATCTGATAAAGAAGCATTACTACTAGAAAACATTACTAGGAACATTACTATTAGGATGCTTTGTAGTGTGAAATTGTCCTTCAGTCCCCACATCCTAAAAAACCCTTAAATGTGGTTGCCAGTTATATCAGGAGGAAAGTAATCCTCCACAATATACTGTAACCCACATTTGGCTCTGGTCCAATCTGATATGAAACACCCATTTTTGACCATCTAATTAATTCCTAATGGATTAAACTGAGATTGAATCACACAATCTGTGATACATTGGGAGTCTTGGGAGTCGCACATTTACAACTAATTGTTTTACGCTAATAATGTCTAGTAAGGTCATGTGTATTTAACACCTCTTTTTCTAGTGCCTTACGCTTAATTTGTATTTCACTTTATTTTACACTTAATATTTTGGTAAGTGTGATATCAAGGGATGACCTGTTAAAACAGGGGTCAAGGTTATGCTAGTTAGTATGGGCTAGTCAGCCCCAGCTAATAGATGCCATAGCTACACCGTTTGGGGGGAGAAAATAATCAGAAAAATCTCCTATTCAGAATGTTGCCTGGCAATGTACGACCCGGGTAGGTCATCACGACATTCAGCGGCAGCTGCTGAGTGATACTGTGAGTCACTTATATTTATGTCTCCTTTTTCTAGTATGACACACCAATTGGATTTTAAACCCAATAACACATTGTTGAGTCACAGTATCTGCCAAGTGTATCTGCTTCACTACACACAGAGAGCAGCTGATTTGTCAACTAAATCGTGAGTCAGTCTTCATCAAAGATGTTCCAACATGTGCTGATGCGATGTCACTTTCTCCCTGGCCCATGTCTTTGTTGGATATGCATGTCAGCTGTTTAAACGTGTCACTTCCTGTCCTGTCACCAGGACACGGTTGTCGGGATGTGACAAGATGTTACAAGTCTGAATACGGAAGCTGAGAGACCGAATCAAGCTTTTATGTTGTAGGTGGATAATTTCACAGAAAATAACTCGAAGTCTTTGTAAAACTGAATGAATTAATCTACTGTGATAAAATGCTGTACTTTAACACTGGCTAGAGATTTTTAAATCACTTGGGTTCTCTAGGTTTTTAACACATTCCGTCTAAGTGGACATGTATTTTTTTCACTCACCTTTTACTAAAAATAAAACAATAAAACTCTAGGGTGTCAAAACATGCAAAGACCTGAAAGGTGTTAATAGGAAAGTTGCTGTTGGGGACGATATTCAATTACCTTTTTCATCTCAAGACTGTCATCTCATACATGCAATAAGCCTGCCAAAAACATTCAAGTATGTAATTGTCCCCAAAGAGAAATGGTATATAATGAAAGGGATGGAGAGGGAGAAAATAAAATAAATAAACACTAAAAACACCAAAAATGTATTCATGTGTAAAAAATGAATTATTATTCCTTTATTGCTGTAGCAGTTGAAATTTCTTCCTCTTCCCTCTGTGACTGCACAAGGCTGATCGCTCTGTGATTCGTGATTTGCTGCAACAGAGGCAAAGCTGATTGGATTATGTTTAATGTGCTCCACCATGAGCATGCCACCTGTGTGTGTGAAACGTGCCAGGGCATTTTGTGTGGTAGTGTTTCACACGCTTGACACTAATGAAAAACACTGGGACTGATGTAACATTTTTAAAGTCACCAGACTTTAAAAAAGGGAATTAATTTAAAGACAATAAAAAACAACATAATGATAAAAGATAAGAATAGATATAGAAGTACAATCCACCCCTTTAGCTTGCTAATGTGTTTTGAATTTCCGAAGGGACATATACTGTTGTGCAAAGGCAAAATTCACAACAGTAACAAAATTAAACATTTTCTGTGAGAGATGGGTTTGGCTCAACTATGTTTGGATTCAGAAGAAATTAAAGTTTATATTTTTCCTGGTTCAGTGCATTCTACCGTTTGGAACTTCAATGGGTGGCAAATTGTTGTGGAACAATTATTTGAATAAACCTGAAGGCTTTCTCATGCACCTAGACCCGTTCTGAACATCACTATTGCAAGGACCTCATCTATATTTGGAGAAGCAGCATTGGAGGTATGAACTAATGCTTCTCTTCCTGACTCATAATCAGACTGTCAAATCATGTTTCCTGTCCTCTGTTCTCCCCCGCATGGGCGGCACATTTCTTCCCTCCTTCCATATGTGGGAGAGAAAAATAACCCACATACAATACAGCTGGGTTTACTGGGATGTGAATTAACATATGTTGAGTTATAATAATTCTGTTTTAGAAATAATACTACTGTTGCAAAGCAAACCTCACGCTCCTAAAAAATAACTTACAATTACATCAATAACATCAATTCTCAGGGGTGGTTTGAAAGAACTTGCATATTCTTCCTGATTTCTGGAGCATTTATAATAATATTTCAGCTGAACATGTTGTGTTATTTAAAATGGACGCGTAAATTAAGAAGTAACCATTCCAACCATTCAAAACATGCTGTTTTGTTAGGTCTGGACCGCACCTGCTCTGGCTTGAATTAACTTGCACTGTGCCAAGATCAACAAAATCAGTGCAGAAACAAAGGAGTCAGAAGTCTTATGGCAGCCAGGTTTAATTATTCCATTTGACTTTTCAGCTTGTCAATTTAACTCTTCATAGTCCAGATTTTATTGGTGTAGACAGCCAAAAAATATTTCAGGTTGCTAAGCAACTAAAGCCACTAAAGTCCTCTGTGGTATAGCTTACTCATGGGAATTGAGGGTGATGGGGTTCATCAATAATAAAACAAACTATCCCTCTCTAAGCAGCGTTAGCGATGACCCTACCTATACAAAAGAAAATCACAAATAAGACCACTTTTAATGTTTTTCCTAGACAGCAATTTCTCTAGTTTCTGTCTTTATTATCCCGGGAATGAGATCCCAGTAGTTTGATGTGGGTGTTCTTTAAAATTTAAGCGCTGGAAAATACCAAAGTCTTTATGACCTTAAGCGCCATCTGAATCTTTAAACCCTTTATATAAAAGTGCTATAGGAAGTCTTTCAGGTACTGGTTGCAGAACTTTTTGTTGCCATGGAACAAAACAGTGGCAGGGTGTTGATAATCATTATACTGTAACTATGCAATTAGCTTCAGTTGTCTTGTGTCAAAAGCTTTGGCACCTCATTCTTTGTGTAATGTATGAAAATGTGTTGTGTAGGTGTGTTGTTGATGACAAGTATGTGTTTTTCTCTGCTACTACTTATTGTGTTATACTATATGTTACTATATATACTATACTATACTTATTACTGTATATTTCGTATATAATGGATTAGAATACAGTTGCTTGTGTGTGTGTGTGCGCAAAACATTAATAGCTGTAAAATGTCATAGATCTGTAAATAGCAACACGCTGATCTTGCCTTGATGATAGGGCACTATTTATCTTCTCCACAATCTTTCAGTTTTTCTTCTTTTGGCCCTGGCAGCTTGCTGTAGTCATCCAATACCATAGTGCTGATGTTCACACTTCTGTGTGCTCATTATCGATGCAGCTCAGCTCATTCACACATCATGTGCCATCAGTCGGGTCAAGGGTTCGACCCCCATTCATCCACCCCTGAGCCGACCTTCCAATGTCATTGCCTTATTTCTGTTTCACACACAGAACACTAGGGTAGGATAACCCAATGAAGCTGGTTTCATGAATCTACATTTGTATTATTTCAAAAGTTCTGTGACAAATACCTTTAGGCTGTGTGTCCACCAAAACATTTTTTTGCTGAGGTCAGCATATTTTTTCAATCGCTGATAACGAGAGTGTCGTGTCCCAAAGCGCTCACAAAGCTCAGAGGAGTGCCAGCTTTGGCTGTTATACGGCCGTTAACATATGGCCTAAGAGACAAAAAGCTGCCATCTTAACAGGTATGAAGACAAAAGCACAAGTGCACCACACTGTGTTTGTTTAGAAGCGTTTCAGTCAGCACAGTGTTATTTATTTTATAAAGTCCACTTCCTTAAAATACACACCTAAACAAGCTAATCAAGGTCTTTAGGATTGCTAGAAATTTACAGACAGAGAATTCCCACTGAGATGCTAACAGTCAAACAAGACTTTAATACATTCTTGCTTTTGCCATCTCACCTCATGATATGGAAACGATTGTTGAAAAATACAGTATGGTGTTCAGGAGCTCAAGATCTGGCTGGTTAGCATTGCTAGTTAGCCGACTAGTAGAATTTATACCTACCTTATTATAAAAGATTTTGCACATAAGGCCAACTAAAAAGATGTCTTGACTAAATACTTTTTTGCAAGAAATACATAAATGGGAAATTTCATTGTTAGTATTAGCATTTATTTTACCTATGGGACCATACAATCCTAACTTTTGAAATATAATAATTATTATAATTAAAGAGTTGTTTTGTGAGGATTCCCTTTAATAGCAGCTTCATGTGTGAATGGGGGAAGTATCAAACGTGAGCTACTGTTTTACAGACGTGTTGTATGTTGATTATAAAATGCTGATTAAATAAAAATATTCGCAAATATACTGACAGTTATATAATGTTGATATTCCTAATGAAAATGTGTCGCATAATAAAGCATTTTCCATGAACACAATCCACATTCGTGAATTCACATTTCTTAGATTTCCCTCAGGCGCTGGTGGTGAATAAATTCACTTTGATTGAACCTAGTTCAAGTCAATATCTGTCCACTTGGGTCATGACTTTAAAAATTGATCTCTTCTGTTGATGGAATGAATGATGTTCAAAAGTAATCTACACAGAAGATGAATTACTGATGATGTCAGCACTTTTCCTCAATAACCCCTTGCAGAAATCACTCTCTGGATCTGAGGTGTTATTTCTTTGGGAATACGGGTTCTTCTGCATTCTTGTGACCTCTGGCTATCCCTCTTTATGTCTTTTCTTATTTTCAAGCTCATTCACCCCATTTTCTCTCTGCTTTTCTTAAGTTCTTTAGTGGCACTAAGTGTTTAAATGCGATCTCTCTCTATTGCACACAGCAGTAATTTGAACTGCAGTGAGGCGAGATTGCTCAAAGCAATACATTCTCAGCACACTCAAAGGGAATATAAGTGTTTATACAGAAGTGAGCTCAAAATGTTTTTTAATTTTTTCTGTGCTTGGCACAATAAGCTTGCTAAAAGTTGGTAAGTAGTCTCAACCACAGCCACCCACAGTTTGCTCCCTGATCGTCTGATGCTTATTGCAAACAAAATGGCAAGAACTGGCTGATGTCACCAGTTCCATCAATCTGATTGGCTGGCTTTACACAACTTTGGAAAGAATAGACACACTGGTTTGTTGATCAGACAGTCTATTCCTGTCTAACTCCTGGCATGTCTTGTGGACTAGGCCTTTTCAGAATGTCTGGCTACACAAAACTAGCTGAGAGACATTTATCAAAAAATCGTGCATTCAAACTTTTAAAAGGGATATTAAACTTATCATGACAGTGCTGGCACCACACACCAGGTGAACTACAGGAAACCTTTGAGAATGTTACAGAAAAAAGATAAAGAATTTTTAGAAGTAGTAAATAGAATTAATAGAAGTAGTATAGACAAGGATGGGTTTATAAGAGAAATACAACTATATATATATATATATATACACTATATTGCCAAAAGTATTCGCTCACCCATCCAAATAATTATATTCAGGTGTTCCAATCACTTCCATGGCCACAGGTGTATAAAATGAAGCACCTAGGCATGCAGACTGCTTTTACAAACATTTGTAAAAGAATGGGCCACTCTCAGGAGCTCAGTGAATTCCAGCGTGGTACTGTAATAGGATGCCACCTGTGCAACAAGTCTAGTCGTGAAATTTCCTCGCTACTAAATATTCCACAGTTAACTGTCAGTGGTATTATAACAAAGTGGAAGCGATTGGGAATGACAACAACTCAGCCACGAAGTGGTAGGCCACGTAAAATTACAGAGAGGGGTCAGCGAATGCTGAGGCACATAGTGTGCAGAGTTCACCAACTTTCTGCAGAGTCAATTGCTACAGACCTCCAAAGTTAATGTGGCCTTCAGATTAGCTCAAGAACAGTGCGTAGAGATCTTAATGGAATGGGTTTCCATGGCCTGGACTCTAGAGCAGTGGAGATGCGTTCTCTGGAGTGACGAATCACGCTTCTCCATCTGGCAATCTGATGGATGAGTCTGGGTTTGGAGGTTGCCAGGAGAATGGTACTTACCTGACTGCATTGTGCCAACTGTGAAGTTTGGTGGAGGGGGGATTATGGTGTGGGGTTGTTTTTTAGGAGCTGGGCTTGGTCCCTGAGTTCCAGTGAAAAGAACTCTTAATGCTTCAGCATACCAAGAGATTTTGGACAATTCCATGCTCCCAACTGTATGGGAACAGTTTGGGGATGGCCCCTTCCTGTTCCAACATGACTGCACACCAGTGCACAAAGCAAGATCCATATAGACATGAGTGAGTGAGTTTGGTGTGGAAGAATTTGACTGGCCTGCACAGAGTCCTAACCTCAACCTTTGGAATGAATTAGAGCGAAGACCGCGAGCCAAGCCTTTTTGTCCAACATCAGTGTCTGACCTCACAAATGTGCTTCTGGAAGAATGGTCAAACATTCCCATAAACACACTCCTAAACCTTGTGGAAAGCCTTCCCAGAAGAGTTGAAGCTGTTATAGCTGCAAAGGGTGGGTGTCATATTAAACCCTATTGATTAACATTGGGATGCCACTTAAGTTCATTTGCGTCTAAAGGCAGATGAGCGAATACTTTTGGCAATGCATATATAGTGAGAGCAAGATAACCTTGAACTTAGCCCTCTTAATGTAAAGTATAGATAAAGTAAAGATAGTT
>JAZGTJ010020094.1:0-10574 GCA_036877575.1 Botia almorhae | reverse complement strand
ATTTACATTTAGCAATGTTTAATCCCTGTTGTTCACTACCCTATCCGAACAGACCCGAGACCCTTTTCTGCATGATGACCCACTAGTTGTTTAACACATTGTTACACATTGAAAATAAATAAATAAAAACAGCATCTCATTATCATTGAATGAAAAAGCATTTTACCAATGTATTGTGAGAACTGAACCTACCAGGAATAGTGTTGTCCAGCACAAATGCCACAGAACCCCCAACAAACATTGCAGTTGTAAGAAGAACATTTAGCACCTGATCTATCTGCACTATACCTAGAAGAAGAAGAGCAAAATTATTAGTTCCTTATTGAAGTCATGCAAACCTAAAATGTTTGCTTCCTGTCCTCATTTGTAAGTCGCTTTGGATAAAAGCGTCAGCTAAATTACTAAATGTAAATGTTTCATCTCATGTGTATGTATCTACCAGTGACTAGGGGGTTTCCTTTGAGATAGCTGGGCAGGACCAGACCGAAGAAGATGGAGAAACCAAGGACAAAGAGATTGCGTGAAGAGTTGAGGTCCACAAATTGTAGATTGGAGAGACCAACAGCAGTTATCATGCCGAACAGCGTGCAGAACAGTGCTCCCAGAACCGGGTCTGGTAATGACGCAAACAGAGCACTGAATTTACCAACCATTCCCAGCATAAGCATCAGAGCAGCACCATACTGAATCACCCGCCTGCTGCCCACCTACCCAACAGAAACAGACAGAAAAGAAACAGAAAGAGAATCAAAAAATAGTCCCCCATCAGTGTCATTTATAAAATGTTAATGTCTTGGTTCTCATAATGCACTATTTTTGGCATGTTTTGAACAATTTTACCACAACATTATATCACAAATTAGCTAATATATAATCCGGCCACTACAGTTATTTCCACAGGGAAATCAATGTCAGTATTAAAATAATAAATACTAAAAGCACTGAAATGTAAGCAGTGTGGTCATTATCACACTTGCAATGTGCAAGAATGTCATATGAAATAGGTAGTTCCTGTGGTCATGGTCTTTTGGGAACACATAGCCGTTCAAGAACTTATGTCTTTAATGAGCAGACGCTCAGGTGCTGCTCTCTTCAGTATTAAGGGTCATTAGGGTGTTAATGATCCACTGCAGTCACTGGGGGCTAGTTTAACACATGCTGGTGTTTGTTGCTGTTCACATGGCCAATTCTGTAAACCACTGAGACAAGATCCAACATTACAATTGTGTAATGTTTCTGGTTGCTTTGTGTTAAGTTTAAAGACTATACAAACAAAACTTATGTTTGATAATAGAGGGGACCGTACTTTTGTGATGCCCAGCACTCCAATGTTTGGGCTAGAAGATGTGGAGCCGTTCCCTGTCCCAAAGATGCCATCCAGAACACAGGAAAGGCCCTCCATAAAAATTCCCCTAAGAAAGAGAGATATAACCAAAGATTCGTTTTTTAGGTTTTACATTTTACGTTTAAGTATTGTTTGCATGAGTGTGTTTTACCTGTTAATAGCATGTACAGGTGGTGGAGGGGCACAAGAGAGACGGGCACAGGCGTAATAGTCTCCAATAGACTCAATTATGCTGGCTACCACAGCGCTCAGCATTCCAATCACCCCTGCCGCTGTCACTGTGGGCAGCCCCCATTGGACTAAAACACACAAAGAATTGTGGGTAACGTTAGCAGGTTTAGCACACAGAAATGCATATATAATCTTGAACGTGGAATTCATAATTTAGTTCAAAATGCCTTACTGTCATTTTATCATATTAACAATTGTTTATGCATTAGGCAGATAATTTTATCCACAGCAATGTAAAGTGCATACACTTTTTAGTAGGCGTGTTCCATAGGAATTAAACCCATGACACTGGCATTGCTAGCTCTATGCTTTACCAATTAAGCTATGAGAAAGTACAGACACATGCTCAGACTCACAGGGGTAGGGTATCTTGAACCAGGGAGCGGCTGCCAGGATGCCCTGCCGGGCGTCTGTGCGGGCATAGAATCCATACTTATCTTTCTCAGGAGGAAACACGTCGGTTACAGTGAAGATGAAACACAGGAACCAAGACACAAGAATCGCCATGATGATCTAAATCATAACGAAATAAACAAAACAGCTTTAAATATTACTAGATTATGGCTGTTTTACACTGCCTACAAGCCTTTTATTTGCACTGAACAAAGTCATTTAATATGTAACAGGCCAAGGTGGTGAGCTTTCCCTCTTGACTCTGAGAAGGCTCTCAAGGGTTCTTGCTCATCTAGGAAGGTTTTATGTAAAATCCTGATGACAAGCCCAGATTTCTTGCATATGAAAGATAACACAAGATGACAACAGCACATGCCGACACTACCTGTTGATTCTTCATCACCAGATTAACTGGACTATTTAACTGAGATGCTTCTTTTTGCCATCTATTTTCATTACCAATGTCTTTTGTGCTTCCACTTAAAAACCGGGGCCAAAAACATCTCAGTGAAACAGCATGTTCATTACAGTGGTCATTAGAGCCTCTGTCACAGTGAATAATGAGCAGCCAGCTGTCAAGACTCTAAAAGTGCCAACTAAAGCTGCTGGGAGTCAGAGACGGCAGACTGCTAATCATCAGAATAATTCTTAAAAGGATAATAACCTGAATTACGACTAATTTTGCAAAGATACTTGTGGCTATTACATGGTGATACTGAAATCAAACAATTACTGCTTTCATGGCTTCAGATAACTTTGGACTTTTTAAATGGTACTTAAAGGAGGTTTTTGGTTCTTTTTGAAACTGGACTGCCATAGGAACTATGATCTCTCATTGTATGGCAAGAGTTGATTCTACAGTGTATTTGTGTTCCACTGAAAAAATAGCAGCATGTAGGTTGGGTAGAAAGTCATAGGAGAATTTTAATTTTTTGGGTAAATTACTTATTTAATAAAACAAACAGACGTGATTGTCTTGGATGATTGTGGAGACACTCACAGGAAACATCTTGAACAGCTGCAGGCGGTACGAGGTCCAGCCCTTCTTTGATTTGTAGATGGGGAGCGGCAACTGGATGTTTCGTGCATACTGAGAGAACAGCAGGACCAGGAATATGGTTCTGTTTAAAAACAGAGCTGCGAGTTCACATGATGTGCCCATCATAAAGCAAGAGATCTCTGTTACATGTAAACGTGTTAGCGGTACTCACAGCATGGCAATGCCCCAGTGTTTGCCTGCCCTTTCTCCAGCCGCCTGGAAGCCAGAGAGCCCGATTAGAGTGACAGTGGGGGTGATGGTGAGTGGCCCAATATACTTCAACAGAATGCCTGGTAAACCCAAGGCCCCTATCACCACCTCTATTAGAGAGGAGACTATTATAGCACCCTGTATCTACAAAGAGAGAAACAGAGACAGAGAGACAAAAAGATTAGTTACTGAGAAACATTATAATTACTTTGCAACTATAAATGCAACACTACACAATTCTGTCATGCCAAAAAAGATTTTTTGACTGAAAACAGACTGGCCACAGGATGCTACAAAAAATATTTTTGGAGAGGGTGTTGAGACTACTTCAAGATCAACATCATGTCATTCCCTGAGGGCAACTGGAGTCAAGACAAAAACAAAACACTGAGATTGCTAAAGGTTAAAAGACATTAGGCATGAACAGTGTCATTGACAAAGACCTCCAGACAGTTTAATACTCCTTAATCTAATTTGGTTTAACTTGCTTTGACTTCATGCCTTCTACGGTTCATACTGGGACAAAGAATCAATTTCTATTTACACTAATTCCTTTTAAATGGCAGATAAACAAACTTAAGATGTGTAATGATGGTTGTTGTTTTTTAACGACTCATAACTTATGTACAGTCCCAAAGTGTTTGGAGACAGAATCAAAAAATAGAATATTTAATCTACTTGCAAAAACAGCATTGATAATATAATCTATTTATTTTACATTTTTAATGTCCACAAATAGGTTTGGGGTCATGGGGAATAATCAGACAGAGTCTGGTTGTTGGAGTTACTTGTCACTTTTACCCTGATCTTATGATCTAACAACTTCAGACCTAAATTTTCCACTTCAGTTGTACTTGTACTTCAGTTTCTGCCGATCTGATAATAATGTTAATTAACACACACTTATTTTTCTGTTTTAACTTTTGTGTCTGCACAGATGCACAGGTTTACACTTCATCTGCCCTCTGTGCTTGTCTCTTTCTCTGTGTTAAGACACACCTCTCGTATTCTGGGATACC
Source organism: Botia almorhae (assembly GCA_036877575.1). NCBI lineage: Eukaryota > Metazoa > Chordata > Actinopteri > Cypriniformes > Botiidae > Botia > Botia almorhae. The sequence goes on along the minus strand of JAZGTJ010020094.1, from coordinate 6,337 downwards.
AGATGTCTTCTGTGTGAAGCAGCTCTGTGCCATTTAATACAGGAACAGCTGCACAGAGAACATAATCGGATTACGGTTTTCAGTTCTGTAGGTACAGGAGTGTGTTCTTGTGTGTGCGACTTGTACCTGTTGTGTTACATTTCCATTTATCCAGTGACAGGATAGCTCTTGCTGGAGCGAGAAATGCAAAAGCGCTAGCCTGGAACAACGGAAGTCTAGAGGAATAACACCCACACATATAAAACCATTAATCAATTACATATGGACAACTACAACACACACATACTGCACTTGTCCCTTTGGAAGCATCTATCTGTGGATAATGAGACAACAGTCATCACCTTCTAGTGAGCCAAGCTCTTAACTCAATTATGAGGTCAGACCTATAATTCCCTTCAACACCACCAAATCCCACTGTCAACCAGTGATGTCAGACCTTCAAATGAGACAATCCTATTGGTTTAACTGATTTTCAGAATGTTTGTGCAATGCTGTAAAGAATATTATCTTACATGAATATTGATGTGTATAGTCTCAGACTCTGAAAGAGATGACACCACAAAAATAGACTGCCACAAAGAAAAATAGATTTCTGTTAAAAATCTGTTTAAGATTGAGAAGGTTGCCAGATTGAGAAAGTACTTCCAGTTTACTAAGCAATATGTATCCGTAAACAGATCTGCCATGGGTGTGTCATCAAAGGTTGAGGCTACTGTCTAATTAACCATCACACTACTATCCTTTCAAACACAGGATCTGTGCAGAAACTGAAAACACCTCTAGATGTCTCCACACACTAGTAAGACAGTGGTGTTGACTTAGAAGTCTATTGGTGTAAAAAGACACAAGGACTGTTTTGAAACTGCACATTTACATTTGCAAGAAGGAAGCTCAGGTTAATAAAACCTTTATCCTCTCTGAGTGGGAATGTTTACACTTGGCATTATGAGTAATATGAGACATTTGTTGATCAGTTAAATTTAACAGGTATTATGTGATCACTTTTTCCACAGGTTATGGCAGCTGGGCGACCACAGACACATACACAGTTCCAGAAACCCAAACATGCAAACATACTGGTAGGCAGAACATAAACACGCATACACGGCTCATTTTAAACTGTGACTCAGCACAGAAGACTGACGCAGCACTTGTCCTGTTTCTTTCCACTCTAATCTTCTTCATTTCCTCTTTTGCTCATGTTTCCCTGGAGACCACATGTGCCAAGAGTGAGTGACGTCAGAATGGAGGGATCATGAGACAACTTGAGATCATGCAGGGTCTCTGATGCAGGGAACAAGCTGAGCACAAAAAAAGTGCAAGATGAAGAACTGGCCACAACAAATGTCTTAAAGCGATAGTTAATCAAAAACTGTCAAAAATTCTGTTATGAACACAAGGAGCACAAAGAGAGAAACTTTGTACGATACAAAAAACTACATATATTTCTTCTGTTTCTCACCATCTTAAAGCATTCCAGAATCCCATTCTCCCAATCCCACAAGACCTGTCTTTTTCAGATACTGATTTTTTTACTGTTTTTTTAGAAAGTCACCTGTCAACATGTGCTTCCTCATTGTGGATTTTGGGCCTATTTTGCAACCTCAGGTAAATTAAAGTGAAATGCATCAATACCACAGTGAACCATATGCTGTAAATAACGATTTCCTGAATTCCTCTGACTGGTGCTTTTAAAATTAAATGTCGATAAGGTTTAAACTTGGAGCCAAGGTCTGTAGATAAGACACTGATGCAATAGTTACTTTGCAGGTCGCAAATACTCATCCGAGTTATCAAATTAACTTGATTCTTATTAAAATCAGGGGCGAGGCCATAAGAGGGTGAGACTGCCACTGCCCCATACAGAATGACAGCTGGATTACCTGGTGTCTGAACATTCTAAGGGTTTGGAAATAAGTAAAAAAAAGGGTTGGAAAAGACAACATTTTGTTGCAGGCAATAAAGCAGTAGTAGCTTAAATAAATGCACTGTATCATATTTTTGTGTACTTTTATTATTGTACACATAAGAAACAGGATGCAATGCACTTTTTGAGTCCCTCAGTCTTGTGGTCAGCGTTGTTGAAGCAGAACTGTTCTGTGATATCCAAACCATGGCAGCTGACTAAGCAGATAACTACTACATGCTTAGTGTTTTTTGTCAAGCTTTCAGATTAAATGCTCAGCAATAACACACAGCTCCTTGAACAAACACTCCTATCTTGTGGCTGGACCTGCGCTATAAGAAAGCTAGTCAAAAGATTACAGACAACTGGAACACCCTTCCTCAACAAGAGAAGACTAAATGATTATAAATAAACACTAAATCTGGGTCACTGGGTTAATTTCTCTTTCAACAAGAGTAAGAAAAAGGAGAAAAAAACAGGGGAAAGAAATAAAAGCGAGTACGATTAGAAGGGAGAAGAATAACAGGGAGATAAGATAAATTAAACAAAAATGTGTTTCAAAGAGGAACAGAAACACATTTGGAAAAAGATGAGAAATAATGCCTCACTTTATTCATTTAGAGCAAGTATGTATATATTTAAAAGCTATGTATACGCGCGCGCGCACACACACAAACAGTATGCATTTAAGTATATAGACACTCACATATATACAAATGTACCTTGTGTGTGTCTGTAAATTAAGACTGTTATCACCCATGGCCATATATCACCCAGGCTTAGTGTGATTTTGTCATAAGTTCACACTAAACCCTGAGTACATGCCCAGACATAAACAAAAAAACAGCCCACCAATCAACAGTGCAATCAACTTCTGCCTGACCTGATAATTGACACCTCTTGCTTCAATTACAGCTTTTCATTGACCGCAATCTTCTCACAATCACCAACTTCAGGATGTTCTTGGCTCATTTCGTCCTTGTTTTAACTTGCCCACCAACCCAAGAACAAGAGTGGCGCAGAGTTCAACATATGTATACCACAACGTGTTACTATTGCTCTGCCATTGTGAGCATTCAGATCTTATACAGATCTTATTCTTTATCATCAGTGTAGGAACAGTGTAGTGATTATTCAGAGCTGAGACTCTCAGCTGTTGTCTTTCCTGTACCGAGGTAGCACAATGTTCTAGATGTTATTATCTTATCTTCCTTTACAGAGTGTGATGGCCCCAAACTCTGATGAAGAATTCAAGCAGGACATAAATAAGTTTTTAATAAATGAGTTTTAGAAATGCAAGTAGTTTATGATATCATTTAGTTTATGATATCATATAATCATGTGTATTTTTGTTCAAATATATATATTTTCTGTGTAGCTATGATCCACCCAACCAGTATACCTGACACAGTTTACACACAAATATATACACAACACATATACAACTACGTTTACTTATCTAAATGAGGACAATCCCTAGACTTCTATTGTTTAAATACACAGCTAGCTATAAACAATATAACCTAACCCACACTTTAATCCCTAAACCTAACAGAAAACGTTCTGCACAACTAAAAGAATTATTTTCCATATTTTTATAGCGTTTTTACAAATGACAAACATTTTACAAACATGTCTCCAAAAGGAGGTTTTGCTTTTAGATTTGACTTTTGGGTAGAAATTGTCTCTAATATATGATTAAGTAAACCCACACTTACCGGCAGCCGAAGGTGGTTTGAAGCAGGGTGGTAATGCCCACACAGAAGAAAATGGTGCCAATCAGCTGACTGGTGGCCCACTGATCATATCCCACACACATGGCTTCAGCCAATAGGAATGGCACAGCAATAGTTCCACTAAAGCAGGTAAGATAGTGCTGAGGAGAAAAATAAACTAATTGTGTGTCTCTGTATTTCCTGGAACAATGAAACTGGTGTCCATGTACATAAAGAATAGAACATAAAAAAAACAATGGGCACTAAAAATTCCTGCTCTACAAACATTATGTTGATTAAATTATACTGATTAAATTATACTGGTAACAACCTATAGTATTTCTGTATATTTTCAATAATAAATTGACAGAGACAAATGTATTAAGGTTTGAAAAAATATATTCATACTTTTAACTCATACTTTTAACTCATACTTTTAAATTAAAATAAAAAGGCCCCTGAAAATCAATTTTAAAAGAAAGGGTTCATTTCCGACAATGGTTTTGAGTCATTGCTGTAAAGTCTTGAGATAGAGCTGTAATTGCCATAAAGTTTTAAATCACTGCCATAAAGCCTTGAGTCATTTTCATAATGTTTTGAGTCACAGCTGTTGTAGATGAGTCATAGCTGATATATGAAGCATCTCAAGTGTACAGAGCAAATCACTTTAAACATTAGCAGGTAAATGAGACTGCATGTGTGTGCTCGTACCTGTAAACCCAGGAACACACACAAGTACCAGGGAGGCGTGTCCTCTATGGTGTATATCATGTCCATTCTCCTGGCATCCATGCTGTCTGCACTGTCCATTGTCTCTGATATGGAGCACTGGAGCAGAGAAGCACAGAAAACATGGGAGTCAGGCTCTGGGCAGTTCCTATGGTAACCAACTACGACTCCAGAGAAGTTCACTGACAGCAGTAAACTATAAACAGCATCAGCGCATACACACAAACAAAACTTCTGCCGATTCTAATTACATCAGCAGGAAATCAGTGCCTCTAAATGAAACGGTATTAAAAAAAACTTTTTAGGTCGATAAAATCGGTTCCAATTTCCATAAATGGACAAGATGTAAATGATACCAACTATCTGTTGTAATACAACAACGTAACAGCTGAATCCTTTAAACATAGCTTTTGACCCCTAATTAAAATACAAAGCAAAAATGCAGTTGAATTGCCATTTAAAACTTAAACCTAAACCCATGAGTTTGAATAAAGCCTTGCACTGACAATGTTAATGTCACAAGTTCAATTCCCAGGGAATGCATGTACAGACAAAAATGCAAAGGCTGAATGCACTTTAAGTTGCTTTGGGTAAAAGCGACTGCCAAAAATGTAAATACAAGTGTTTGTGTATTCAACACATGATGTTTCAGAGGCTTACGTCATTTCCGAGCAATTCAAAGTTCACGACTAATAAGTAAAAACAGAAAACAAGAGCCAGAGAGAAAGAAGAAAGATCAAATTCATGTGTTGCATCAGTGTTTGAGGAAAACAGTGAGGAAAATTCCACTGGTTGCTGTGACCTCACACTGGATCTGTTCTCTCTGTGAGGAAAAGTGCTCAGTCATAATGACTGGATTACAAAAGCCACACTTTAGCAAAGGAAAGCCTGTGCATTAATGTGGTCCTGTATTTTACACATAGGACTTAATAAAGAATGGATAAACCAGTCTGGTATGAGGAATATCCCAATGGTGAACTATGTGACTGTAGAGGTAGATTACAACTGAGAGATATTATGATAAAGAAACAGAACTGACCTTACATTCCATAGACTTCTACTGTTTTTATACGCAGCTAGATACAAACACACTATAACCTAACTCTAACCATAACCGAAAAATGTACAGGTGAAGTTTGTCAGATTTTGCTGACTTTTGCATACAAATTAGTCCCCAATATATGGTTAAGTAAGCACACACAGCTTGCAGAGTGAGTAATGTCTAAAAGAAGCCACTCATGTAAAATAGGTGCTGGTACCTTATAGGAAGTTAATCTTTCCAGAGTCATGGCCACAGTGGTGGTGACTCTGGATGGGATCTGTAAAGGCAAACATGTTTTACAAGACCCTCTACTCTTCCATGATTATAGTTTGTGGACAATAATAATAGACTATACAACTATTCCTGTCCCTGATGCTTTCATACTGTGCACGCTTGAGAAGCATACAGATACTACAGACAAATTTCAAACTAGTGCGCTTGGCAGAAGACGACAGTGAAAACTCACCTTGTCCTCCGTCTGGCTGTCTTTGGTGTAAATGGCCATGAGCTCTGTGTCTTCTGTGTCTTGATCTCCAGGCGTCTGGACAACCCCGTTGACCACCTGTCCAACACAGACATGTGACCAAACAGCAGACATCCACCAAGAAATAAAGCTGGAAAATTTACTTGTATTTACAGAAAGTACTTGTATAATGTGCTATTGTTATTACAAAAGGAAACAAGTGGATGTGGGTGTCTAAAAAAACCAAGCATACACAGGGGGACATCACAGTAAGGTACATGTACAGTACAAAGCTTTGCTTTGGTTCTCTGTGCCAGATTGAAACACCAGAGATTCAGTGACAAGCGAATAGCCGCAGGACATCATGACATTCAACCTGTGTTCTGGCGAGACCTACTGAACACACTCTGCCAGGACACTTCAGATTTCAGGGAAAGTGTCATGCTGACATAAAAGAAGACCACATAATTCTGAATTTAAGG
>JAZGTJ010020093.1:0-10574 GCA_036877575.1 Botia almorhae | reverse complement strand
GACAGGCCTTTTTAAAAACAGTCCTCAGACCAAGTTTTGAGGACATTTATGTCTAATTTACCCCTTTAAATATGTTGAAAAATTATCTTTCTATAATCGTAAAAATTCTTTAGCAGTCACTAGCCTGTGATAGAAATCTGCTTTGTTGACATATGAGCAGATATATCCCACATCTATGAGTTGTCTTTTCACATTGACGTTTTTGTTTTAGATCATTGTAGAAGTTAAGAACTAAGAAAATGTCTTAACTTCACTTAAAAAAGTATAAAAATGTTGATGTTCGGGTTATACCAGAAGATTTTATTCCCTGGAAGTCCACAAGGGCATGGGTTCAGACCCACATCCTCTCCCCACCCCCATCTTGGTCAGGTACTTAAAGATGACAAGGTCACTTCCAAATAGTTGTTTGTGTGCCTTGCTTTTCATTTCAACTTTAGAGATCTGAAGGAGAAGTTCATCATGTCTCTCTCCTCCAAATCCAGAACCCTCAGTGTTTATGGAGGAGCAGGTGGCCAAGGAACCCGCATCTCCTCTGCCCGTCCTGGGAGTTATGGTTCTCCAAGGGGTTTCAACCTAGCAGATGATGAGAAGGGCACCATGCAGAACTTGAACAATCGTCTGGCCTCCTACCTAGGGAAGGTGCGCTCGCTGGAGAAGTCCAACGCTGAGCTGGAGAGAAAGATCAAGGAGTGGAATGAGACTCACAAATATGTTGGGTTTGACCACTCTGGCTTAATGGCCACCATTGAAGACCTGAGGGAACAGGCGAGTTCACATGGGTGGGCATGTTAAAGAGGGACCTCACAATGTGACCTAACATCTGGGTCCTGCATTCAGACATGGCATTAGTGCGCTTCTGTAATACTGAACAAAATTGTTATTAAGCTGTTTGAGACATTGGACTTTATACATGACTGTTAAAACTGTTCATAATAAAATATGAAGCACGGTTAGATTTACGGGTAGATCTTTTAGATTTGCATAAGCTCATGGTGGAAACTTTAAGTCTTGTGTCAGTTTTATTTGTACAAAGCCTTTTAACAATTCCTAACCATTTTTATAAAATAGTGTTTTAATGCTCCTAGTGAAATAATGTGAGTTATATGATTAGAGTTACATTATCTTTTATTTTAGCAAGCTTTTGATCTTTTGTTTTTTAGATTTACGAGAGTGTGATAGGAATCTAGACAGCTGTATGTTGCGACACGGAACAACATTTTTTGTTGGCAGATTTGGCTTTTGTTCGACATTCTGTGGCTGTAAAAAATTCCACAGGCTCCAAAAATAAAATCTAGGTGTCAGACTGTTGTGCAATGCTGTAGACTATAATCTGCTGTTGACTGTGTTGGAATTCACTGTTTAGAGGCATGTTTGTTTTGTTCAAATGGAACCGTGTCAAATAAAACTGAGTTCTATAATATATATTGTTTTTCTGGCAGATATGTGCACTTTCCAAAAGTAATGGCAGGACCATCCTGGACATAGACAATGCCAAGCTAGCTGCTGATGACTTCAAAATGAAGTGAGAAAAATATAAATGTTTATGTCACAGAATGTATTGTATAAATGGTATTTAAGAGTAATTCATTAAAGACATGGTAGGTGTTTTTTTTTTACAGAAACACTTTTTTGTTATGCTGGGTGAAAATCTGACTAATGGCAAAAGTGACCTACATATATTCATAAATGTATATCTTCTGTGGAAGGTGCAGGAACATAAAATAATCATCCAATTATTGGATTCGGTCCAAATACAATGATAGGATGTCTTACTTGCCTGTCAAACTATATATTTGCATACCTCTGTGCACCCTACTACACACAATCTTCCATCATCAGTATGTCCATGTGTTTGGAGGAGGCGTGGCTTTGGAGAGCACTCTGAAGGGAGAGTGGCATCTTATGCTTTTAAAGCTAGTTTGCTGTCACTGGCCTTCCTGCAATTGCCTACCATACTTTTAATTGCTTCTTGCCCCATTCTTAACCTGAAAGAATCGTTTCACCCAAAAATAAAAATTCTGTTATCATCTATTCCCCTTCATATCTTTTCATGACTGTTTGTAAACAAAAGGAGTAATTTAAAGCAAAATGTCTATATTTTTTTAAATACACAGTGAACTTTGTTACTGTGGCTTTTAAAAATAAAAATATTTTAAATAAAATAAAAAGTGTGTCAATCTTAACCTCAGGTATGAGAGTGAGCTGGCCATACATAAAGGTGTTGAAGCTGACATTGCCGGTCTGAAGAAATATCTGGATGAGTTAAGCTTGAGAAGGTCAGATTTGGAGGTGCAATATGAAGGCCTGAAGGAGGAGCTAATATATCTGAAAAGAAACCACAAGGAGGTACGATTTATGACACATATTTCTTATTTTTACCTGAACAGTCTTCAGTGAAACTGGACGCTTGTTTTGTTCTTTTTGTCTGTTTAAAAAAACGTCTGTTTCTCTGTCTTTCTTTATCTTTTTAAATAAATTGTCAGTTGGTAAATTCTGGCTTGTAAACAGCAATCATATTTCTAGAGAGGATTTATATTTAGGACGTTGCCCATGTGACTGGATATTCAAAGATTGGTCGTCTTTTTCATCTACGTGTGATCTCATTAACATGAGACCAGTTATATAAGCCCAAGCTGAACTGTTGAATATTTTCAGCGCACTATGTGACTTATGCTGTTTGCTGTATACAGTGCACATCACCTTGGTGATGTGGTGTAGTAGTTAAGGGTTGCTGACTTCATCCCTGGAGAGAGTGAGCCATGAGCTACCAGCATTGTGCCTATACACATGTCGTCTAGTCAGGTACAATGCGACAAGGTTCAGCAGCAAGCTGTTTGTCTGTCTGCATTAAACTGGAAACACACCAAATACACTTGGTTGCTCTAATTGGACCGTCTCTGTAACAGTCCATGTTGCTGCTCTATGGTAACATTCCAAAGACCCTGGTCGTGTGGCGACAGATAAAGATGATCTGTTGTACCTTGTGATAAAAGGCCCCTTTAATTAAACAGTGAGAACATGTGGATCATCTCCCAGTGTGAGATTCCACCACTCCTAACATTCCAAGCTTCCTACACACTCATGGGCACACGCCCTGGTGCATGATAAGCACTGCACAGCTATGAAGATTTAACAGAATATTAGATTACCTCTGTGAACCTTCCTTTTGCCTAGAAGCAGGGTTTGACAAAATATCAAAACTTGTTGTTGGCTAATCCATGGATAACTTAAAAATATCAAAATACTGATATAAAGATCTAAAGACTAATAGCCATGCTGGAATAAAATGTGCTTAAACAAAAGTTTAAAAAAGAGGGCTTGCTTGTCTTCCAGCTTGATAAGGCTAGTTTGTTTGCTAATTTTAAAGAGTTTTAGCATGTTTCAGATTGCCAGACTGGAAGACAATCATAACCCAGCTAATACCAGCTCGGCTGATTCTGAGACTACTTTAAAAAATCTTGGTCACCTGGAAACTAGCTAATTCCAGTCTAAACCAGCTTAGACCAGCACACCAGGCTGTTGAGGTTTAGCAGTGAATGTGAACATGTTTTGAAAAAGCAGGAAAGTCTATATGAGGTCATTATTTTCTCAGTTTTTTCCCCTGAAAAATAAAGGTTCGGTTGTCAGGAGTAGCCAGTTTACAGATAACAGGCAAGTTTCCACACCAGCAGACGCACACTTTGAGCGCTTCTTCCTTCCTTCAATTTTTCCTTTTTCCTCTTGTTTTTTTTTGTTGTTGTTGCCTGTTCTGCCGGGGGCTTTCTGTTGCATTACATCATTTTAAACTAAATGGTAATATCGCTGGAGCTCTAAGGTTTATTAAAGGTCGACCCTATGTAAACACACTCAAACATGCGTACTGAAGCAGACACAGGCTAAACCTTTAAACACAAAAAACACTGAACTATATTCAAAACCATCCAGCTGATAAAACAGTTTTACAACAAGCCAAAATTGCAGATTTACAACCTCACTTTATTCTGACATCTGAGGTTGTTCAGACACGCTTGGAATTAAAAGTCAAGGCTCAGCCCACCACTCCCATATCTATTTTATTCTTTATAAATCAATGCACAAAGATTAATACCACATATGCTTCACAATACAAGCTCTCTCTCCGTGCCAGAAACACACTTTCTCACATGTGTGTTCTCATCCACAGGAGATGGCCCTGACTAGGGCCGAGGCTAGAGGACAGGTGAATGTTTGTGTGGATGCAGCGCCCTCTATGGACCTGAATCAGGCCATGAATGAGATCAGACAGCACTATGAGGCTGTGACTGAGAAAAATCGCAAAGACCTTGAGTCTTGGTACCAGAAAAAGGTGCAGTGAAACTACACATACACATTAATTTAATTAGCAATAATTGGTATTATGTCATTTTAATAATGTAGGTTAGGTCACCAATCTGTGATTAACAGGATCAAATATAGGTGGTTTTATATGGATTTATACTGTACATGTGATGTTTGTGTAAGAGATAACGTACATTCAGCATGTCATTACCAACACCCCAACCGGGTAATCAGGTACTTGTATGGATAGGTTTCATAATAATGGTCTAAATGTACCGGATCTACTTACGAAAGTAGTAAATAAAAATTGCTTTGCAATTTGTTCTGTTCTGAGAAAAAAGAAAGTGTGTAGTGATATACAGAGAGACAAAAAACTAGCACAATGTAGAAAATTGGTTGCCAAGGACAACGGTCATATTAAGGTACTGTCAAATATAGTTATTATTAGAAATGTGACCTTAGAATCCAGTCATCAACCTAACAGGATCTAACAGGACAGTATTTCATGTATAATGATTCTTTCTGGTTGTTAAATGCAGATCACAACAGCACAACAGGAAGTGCTCACACATAATGAAGAGCTTCAGGCCAGCAGGACAAAACTGAAAGACCTGACAAGCACACTACAGAGACTACAGATTGAGCTGCACTCCCAACAAAGCTTGGTGAATATACCTGCATACAATCCTTACAATCACAGAGACAATCATTCATACACAAATCTGTGTGTCAAATCTGTGTCTTTGTGCACAAAGAAATATTTCTTTATTTGTTTTAGTAAACAGTAAATATTTCATTAAATTCCATTTCTGTGGCAACATGTCTAGGCAGAAGGTGTACTGGGTTTTTTGTTTGTGAACATGAGCTCCAGTGAGTGGTGTTTTTGTGGCCTCACCCCATCTTGTTCACCAACCAGCGCTTTGCCAGCTTTTAAAACTTGGAGCAGTGCAGGAAAATGTGCTGTCATTTCCTACGCTTGCTCAGTTAAAAACACAAGCCTTTTAAACACCAGATAAGGTCCCAGAAGTGTGGGTCGTTTGCACTATGTTTCCATATAATTCTGACACCAAATAACTTTACAAAAATCCCTGCTTGTGACATCAGAGCAAAGCCTGCTTTAGAAACTGCGAGAAAACAGGAACAGTGGGGTCTATTATGACCCCAGTCAAAAAGCTGGGATGGAATATACATTCATGCATACAGTATAACGACTAGCATAAACTAGTATAAACACTACCAGTTAAATATCTGGATACACTTGAGTGAATTCTTGATCTTTTAAACCTGTTGATCTAAAGACTTTAGCTTTCTAGACAGATATAACCTTGATAAAGCTAACTTGCTTTATTTGTTTTTAAAACTATGTTTGGCCAAATAATAAAGACAAAGCAGCCACCAAATGATTGGGAAACACCTTCAATGCTTGCTGGTTAAGAGAATAACCAGACGGCACACAGCTGTAATTTACAGTAAGCAATGGGCAGATAACTAAAATATCAAATGTATAGGATGCCTATTTGTATTATTCCATAGTTTTGATTACTTGTGTCAGAATTTTTAATTTATAGTGTACATACCAAGGATACTGCATAAATACCATCCTAAAACATTGTTAGATCACACTAGTCCTTAGGCAGTGAGTTTATGTAGTTAGTCATGGTTAACCGTGACCCTGTTACTCACCCACAGATGACATCTAAAGAGGGTACGCTGGATGAGACGCAGGCCCATTATAGGTTACAGTTAGCTAATCTTCAGGCCACTGTTACCAACCTGGAGGACCAGATGAGTCTTGTCCATGCTAACATTGTCAACACTAAGCAGGAGTACGACACACTGCTGGACATCAAGACCCGACTGGAGCTTGAGATTGCAGAGTACAGGAGACTGCTGGATGGAGAGGGGAGGTGATTCTCAGATCAATAGTAGTTGATTTATTTTGTGATTTAGTGTCTGTTGACATTGTAGGTGATAAACTTACTTATATTTTCAGTTAATCTTCAGTTTACATTTACGCTTGCTTCAGTTTACATTTACTTTAGTTTACCTTTACTTGAGTTTACTTTATGTTTACTTTAGTTTACCTTTACTTTAGTTTACTTTGTTTGCTTCAGTTTACTTTTACTTTAGTTTACCTTTACTTTAGTTTACTTTATGTTTGCTTCAGTTTACATTTACTTCAGTTTACATTCACGTTTGCTTCAGTTTACATTTGCTTCAGTTTACATTTACTTCAGTTTATTGACTGTCACTTTTCATTATGTTTTTATTATGTTTGACTGACACTAGTTTTCTCTTCTTCTCTCCCTTTACAAACTACGTGCTCTTTTAACAGTGAGAAACGCAGTAAGTATCTTCTTCAGTGATATATGCAGTTCATTATATGGGTGGGTCCTTAAAAATCTGCTCAAAATTAGATTCAAAATCTAATTTAATAAACAGAAACAGAACATCTTGGGAGTTTGAACTTTTTAAAACGTTGCAATGTTTGATGTAAAATGATTTTTTTTTTAATTCAATTTTTAAATCAAATTTGTTATAAAGCAAAAAGGTAATATAAGGTCACGTGAGGTCAGATTTCCTTGCCTTCATTGAAGCACTTAGGATGCTCTCTGGAACATTCCCAGATCATTCTAGAATAACATGGATTATCCAGTTTTGCACAAACTTGCCAGCCAGAGTATTTGCTGCATTAAGGGAACTGAGGCACAAAGCGAATACTTAACACATTCTTAGATGTCAGTTTAATTTGTTTTGCTCATAAATTTAATTGTACTTGGACTTGACGAACTGCTTAGTGTGCTGTTTTAATGACTCAAAACTGAGCTGCAACTTCACCTGAGGTAACCTTGGGTAATACCGTCGCTGTAATCCACAGTCACATTACATTACAAAGTTACATTACAGCTTTAAAAGCTCACATTGTGAATAACTTGTCATTTTCTTTACTTTAGAAGTTGTCACCAAAACTATCACAGTGGTGGAAACTGTTGTCAATGGAAAAATTGTGAAGAGCAGTGAGACGGTGGACGTTGATGAGGAAAATAACTAACCAAGTCAAAATCGTCACTCTTTAGCCTGAAAGGTGAAAGTCAGGTCTTACTAATCAGATCCCTGCTGTTCAAAGCTTTGTGTTGCTTACTACTTGATGAAGAAACGGTCAATCTGCCAGTTACCCCAATTAATTAAAAATTTAATTTTGTTGTATGTTTAAGAGTATTGAATGACAATTGTGTGTGCATGATTCACATATCTTAAAATATTATATTTCCTGTTTTCAGAAAGAAAACGGATCAAGCAATGCTTTCACATTGACTTAAAACAATACATTAATTGAACACAAGGAGTCTTGTTTCTGTGCCATCACTGATTTTATTAGTAACAAAAGTACATCAGAGGGCCTGAAGACTTGAGTGACGGGTGCACATGGACAGTGTTTGATGGGGTTTGACGTTTATTTGACTTTAGATGAAACCACTTCACCATCAACAATGTCTTCCACAATGGTCTTCACAATGACAGAGGTGCTGGAGACTCCGCCCCCACTTTTGGAAGATGTGGTAGTTGTGCTGTTGACAAAAAAAAGAAAATGTTAGTATTTAGACAATCACTGTGGGTTTAATCATGTATGACTGTAACTGCTGATTCAAACTGCTGTGATTTAGGTTTAAAATGTACTATATGATTATTATACTGTAGACAACAGTGTATAAAATGATTTTTTCTTACTTTTTTCTAGTTTTTCTGTGCCTCCATTCACCCCTTGACACACACACACTTCGCTAACATAATCAACCCTTAACCCAAAACTGTATTCATATGCTTCTCCCACCCATTTAGCCTACTGTAGCCTACTAACCCTAATTATTTATAACATTACCCTTCTGTATGACTAACCCAAAATGCATTCAATCTGCTCTCTCTTTCTCTCTCTTTCTCACACACACACATAACTATCCTAACCCTTCCACTCTACCTGCTCCCTCCGCCATCCAGCAGTCTCCTGTACTCTGCAATCTCCATCTCCAGCCTGGTCTTGATGTCCAGCAGCATTCTGTACTCCTGAGACTGCCTGTCAATGTCGGCTCTGAGCCGAACGATCTGCTCCTCCAAACTTGTTACTTGAGCCTGCAGGCCAGACAGCTTCATGGAGTACCGAGCTTCTGTGTCCGCAAGAGTTCCCTCAAGAGATGTTTTCTGTGGAAAGCAGCTTAAAATGTTATACTGACAAAATAAAATGGCTTAAACTAGATGGTTTGCTGGTCTTCCAGCCTGGTCTGGGTTACCTTAGAGGTGGTCTGGGCATTGCCAGCTGGGTAAACAACTGGGAAACCAACTGACCGGCCAGTAACACCAGCTAAAGACCTGGCTGGGAGATTAGCTAGGCCATCTTAGACCAGTTCAGCAACTGTTTTTTATACTAGGATCCCTGTTTAGATATATACATATATACTTAAACAACACACTTACTTTACTAAGTTCAGACTGCAACTCTATCTCCAGGCCCTGAAGAGTGCGTCTAAGCTCAGTGACTTCTGTCTTGGACACCTGTATGGTCTCTGAACTGGCTGCAACCTCCTTAGTCAGCGTCTCTGACTGGAGATAAAGAGAGAGAGTTTAGCTGTGCCTTCTAGTTTTGGACTGAACTTTGAAATGGTAATTTTAAAAATACAAGCTATCATTATGAAACACTGTCAGAATCCGATCACAACATTGACAGTGTAAAAATAGGGCAAATTTTGTTGTCCTGTGCTATACCTTAGTTTGGAACCAGGCCTCAAGGTCACGCTGGTTTTTGGCAGCAACGGCCTCATACTGCTCACGGATCTCAGCCATCACACGACTCAGATCTTCCTGAGGAGCTGCATCCACCTCCACATTCACAGAACCGCTCATCTGATTGCGCATGGACGCCAGTTCCTAAAAAGAAAGAAAAAGTCACAAAAATCACCTCTTTTGGGGCAAACTGCTGAGATTTATAATACTTTACATTTGACTGTCTTTTTACGAATCTGCCATATGTTTGTTTACCTCCTCATGGTTCTTCTTGAGGAAGATAAGTTCCTCCTTTAAGCCCTCAATCTGCATCTCCAGGTCAGACCTTGCCAATGTCAGTTCATCTAGAAGCCTCTTCAGTCCAGCAATATCTGCTTCCACAGACTGGCGCATGGCCAACTCGTTCTCATACCTGAGATAAATAAAAGGATCTTTAAATAACCAATGAGAGAGCAGAATATTGCTGTGTGCAGTAGCAGAGACCTTTTGCAGGCCGTTAGTTGTTGTATAGATTTGGACTTACTTGGTCCTAAAGTCGTCAGCTGCCAGTTTTGCATTATCAACGGCCAGGTATATTCCTCCATTCACAAGGGTGGCATCTTGGATCTGTCAGATAAAGACAAGAGAAGCTTTACATATTGTTTTTGAACAATTCACCTTCTCGTGTTGCACAACCACCAGCTGTCAAAGCAAGCATCATATGTGCCCATATTGTCTTATGCGTCAGCCAATCATATGCATTTGTGCAAATTGTGTAAAAGTTTTTAAGTGCACTACATTTAGAAATGCACGTGATAACCTTATTAAGTCAGCTCACAAATGACCACACCCATATGCTCACAAGAGTTCTGAATCTACTGTGTAAACAGTCAATGCTGCTCATGCAAGAGATGTTACAGAAACTGTACCTTATCCTGCAGTTCCTTGATTGTCTTTTCAAAGGCAGAGTAATCTCTTGCTTTAGGTGAGGTTTTGTTCTCCAAAAACTGTCTGATCTTTAGCTCAAGCTCAGCATTGGCCTTCTCCAGAGAGCGCACCTTGTCCAGGTATGTGGAAAGGCGGTCATTCAGGTTCTGCATAGTGGCTTTCTCATTGAGGCTCACATTGAGGTCTGCGTCACCTCCTCCAAACCCCCCACCCAAGCCTGCACCACCACCAAAACCATGGCCGGCACCACCACCGAAACCATAGCCTGCTCCACCACCGAAACCATAGCCTGCTCCACCACCACCGCCACCACCAGCTGCGAAGCTGCTTGACACAGTGGAGATACGGACCCCGGACCCCCCTGCACCCCCATACACACTGCCTGCACGCATGGATGAAATGCGGCCACCACCACCGCCCCCGGCCATCATGGAAAGGCGTGATGCCCCTCCTAGAGGAGCACCCCGTACGGACCCTCCAGATGACATAAAAGTACGGCTGCTGTAGGAGCTCATTGCTGGTTTGGAGGACAGAGAATGTGGTGCACAGATGAGAATGATTGGATATTTATATGT
>JAZGTJ010020092.1:0-10574 GCA_036877575.1 Botia almorhae | reverse complement strand
CAACCTCGCTAATTGATCAGTCAGTTGGTGAATGACTAGTTCACCATCTTGACCCATCCTCAACATTTAAGTGTTGTTTGTGGATTTCTTACCTAGTTCCTCAAGCTCAGCAGTCATACTCTTGGACCTCAGGGTGAGTGTGGTGCTGGGTGATCTTTTTGGAGGCGGGGGTGCTGTGGAAGAAAGACAAGGTGTAGATGAGAAGATGGGGTGACGTGACGAGGGGCCTTCATGGCTGCTGCCCATCGGCAGCTGCCAGCGCTTCTTCACCATCTTCATCCGATGCTCTCAACGTACCACAACGTCACAAGATACTGATACCCTTTCCTTCTCAAGCTCTCTCTTTTTGTCTATATCTTACTGACATACAGAATCAGACACCTTTCAGACATCTCCTGCACGCGTGTGCAATCACAAACCAACTTCCTTCCTTGATGGTAGAATAAATAATTGTGCTTGTCCTTCTTCCAAAATCCTTCACGCCATGTTTCTGCTGTCCCTTCAGTTTAACACACTCTCTCAGGAAGCGACGGGTGAGTCTTGCCTTTGTTTCTCAGAAACGGACCTATCGCTGTATCCGTAAGCATGCTACAACTGCATTAAGCAAACAAGAACCGGGTTCCAGGAGATCAGAGGCTTCTGTGGTCTCAATAACATCTGCAAAAACTTCTCGCTCCTTCAGCTAACAACCTTGCAGAACGGAGTGGAGATGCGGAGAGAGAGAGAGAGAGAGAGAGAAAGCGAGATACAAGGAGAGAAGGACCAAGGCACTAATGCAATACTTAGTTGAAACATGCATTATAGTAACCATGGCAACTCTGGCAGGAGCAAGGCTTGGGTTTGTGCATTTAAACTGTGAGAATCTGTGTGTGTGAGAGAGTGTAAGTTTGTACGTGTGTGTTGTTACGTGTGTGGGAGGATATAGCCACAAAACTAACAACAGACACTATCCATTATTATTTGATAAGTAATGTGTATAAGTGTTTGATAGTTTGCAAGCCCAGAGTTATATAACAACTTTGCAGGTGGCCATGATTCTGCCAAGTTGGTCCTGCATTGACATTCCTTATCAACCAATCAGATTTTAGGGTTAGGTTTACGTCCGGGCCCTGAACAAGCCCTAATTTCCATTTGATTTTAGGTCGATAATGGTTATGATTATTTGTGGTTGACAACAAAAGCTGTTTTGTTTTAGGTAGAAATCCTTCTTGGCAAAATCATGGTCAATTAACTTAATCTTTCACTTGAACACTTTTGAGATTGCACACACAAATGCACACTAAAAGAACAGCCAAAGCTGTCGGTTATTTAGGTGGGGAGTGGCTACAACTTAGGGCTAATTGTTGGAAGGCTGCTGCAAGAAGCAATCTGTGAACTATCACCATTGTCCTTTTGCGCAATGCAACTACCCGCATTCCGCGTTGCAGAATAGTGAACTATCATCCTGAACCATCCCTAACAAGGTGCCTCGGAAGAAGCTTCTGTTACACTCTTAAAGCTGCAATCCCTAACTTTTGTCTCTCTACTGCCATCTCTGTTTAAAACATAAAACTGCAGGATACTTTTCATTTGCAAAATAACAGGTTTTTGTTTATTTTTAATAAAAATAATCATTTGCAGCGATTCAACAGAAGAACTATTTCTGGTCCCACCCCTTTTCAGTCCAAGGTTCTTAAAAAAAGAACCATTTCTTTTTCAAATAGTCTCTAGAATATTTCTTCAGTACAAAAAACCTTTTGTGGAACAGAAAGGATGTGGATGTTCTGTGGATGCTAAAGGTTCTTTATAGAACCATACAGCCTGACCACAAACCTTTTGAGAACCTTTTTTCTTAAAGACTGTGCATGATTATATATTAACACACTATAGTTTTCCATCATCCACTCAAAGCAAACACAGGCCAACGGAGGGTTAGGAATGTGTGGGAGTTGCAGATAAAAGTAAGGATAGTTTACATCGAAGCTGACTAGATTTACTCTTTGGGTTTTGTGGTTTTACTGTTTAAAACTCATACACACATCACTTGGTTGTGTAGGACCGCAGAATCGTGTGTATGTGGCATAAGGGCACGGAAAACACTACAGCACTTCAATCTGCATAGTCAACACTGTTGTCATCACAACCCTGTCATTTAGTTCATGTCCCTGAAGTTCTTTCTGACAAACAGTCATTACTGCTGACACACCTTCCAGTCAACAACTACCATCATTACACTCTCTGGTGTCAAACTCTCTGTTACAATATCTATTCCTCGTGTTTGATATTAGATTCACCCTGCTGAGAGAAAAATCTCGTACTGTCTGTTCATCGCATACAGTACAGAGCATCAAAGACCGGTTCCCTAGCAACCTGTGCCTTTAAGAGCACTTGTGTCTGACACCAATAGCCCCGCCCACAATAAACAAACAAAACGTTCAGTCAGCATATTCACAATAACAGATGAAATGCGCAAAGCTACACGACGTTTAAAACGTCCACCTGGTTATTCATTTGTGTGTTCTTTGGAGGACACAAGTTTTGTTCTGAAGCAAACGTTCGAACAACACAGTTTAAAGTGCCAGTGTACATAATCAAGGACATCCTGGGCTTTTCAGAAAAAACAAATGCTTGAGAGTTTTCTGGACTGATCGACCAGCTTAACATTTTTTACAGCAGAAGTTTAGCAGTTTTGCCATATAAAATCTACTGTTGTAAAGCTGTGGTAAGTTATGTTTTGCTAACTGTTAACTGTAACTATTACTTTCAGCAAACATAGCCACAGAATTCCTGTGTTTGCAGAGTCTTGGGCTGTCACAGAGAAAGCTGTGATTTCTCATAACACTTGTTTCTGTGATATCTAGGTGATATCCAGGTAGTACCCAGCTAACAATTTTAGGTTGTAAGAACGCTTCTCTAACATTTCCATTAAGTAATAAAACGTTAAAAATGTCACTTTGAAAGTTCTAGGAATGTTCAGAAGTCCAATTTTTACACATTGTATTAACTCTCATGTTTGGTTATAAAAATGCTATATATTACATATATATGTAATGTTAAAAAAACGTTCTACTCACATCAATGCACAAATGCTTTTTGATCATTTTAAAAGAACTTTTAGAGAATGTTAGTCAATGTTATGAGAACGTTCCCTGTTAGCTGAACAGGGACATTTTATGCACATAATAAAAAAAAAATTACAGCAACTTTAACACCTAAGCAGACATACAGCCAGTTCTAAATGAGTGAGAAAGAAACATCTTACCCTTCTTTCTGGCAGATTCCTCAGACTCTGGTTTGCGTGTGACTGACACCACCTTCATGAGGAGACTGTTCCCACCCTGCCGGATGAGTGACACCACCTGCTTGTGCCCCACCTTTACCACGTTAACACCGTTTACCTGAGAAACCAATCACAAGCATCCATCACGCTTCCCCACCCCTCTGCTAATCCACTGGCATCTTTCCAGCTAACAATTTTAGGTTATAAATATGTTTTCGTAATTTTCTCATTAAGTTAAACTTTCTCATTAAGTTCTCATTAACAAAAATGGTAAAAACGTTATTTTGAAAGTGTTTTAAAAAATATTTTTTACGTTTTTTAGATGTTGTATAAACATTGTAGCTCGGTTATAAGAACATGATTTAATTCTGTAACTTGAACTCTAACTTTTAATGTTCCACTAACTACTTTTTTGATATATGACATAACGTTAAAAAAACATTCTTCTAAAGTTATGGCAAGACTGCTTTTAATAGAACTTTGAGAGAACGTTGAGTAAACTGTTCTGAGAACATTCTCTGTCTATATTCAAGGTCATTACGCACAAGAACAACAAAACTCAATGACTTTTAATGTGCTGATGTTTAAAACCAAAAACAAAGATGACTGAAAAAATGAGCACACAATAGCAGAGCAACAGGATTTTACGGTATATAAATACCTCAATGAGGAAGTCACCAGTCCTTAGCCCCGCCCTCCAGGCCACGCCCTCCACATCCACTGACTCCAGATACTGCAGCGCAGGAAAGGCAGGTGTAGGTGTAAACTCTTCAATAGGAGTCTCTGCTACAGGTGCACAGAAAATCAGATGTGATGTTTTGACATGTTTGTTTAGAAGAATGAAAAGATGAATCTGAGAAATTCTCTATAAAATCCTTCATGGTCCCAAACTCTCACCAGTGCTTAAGCTGTAATTTTGCCATGTTGGACTGCTCAAACAAACAGTGATGTTTTGAAAATGCCTCATGCTCATGAAGTCAACCTACTTCTTACACCTACTCTGTATTATATCTAGTATACCAAAAACAAGGAGTATAACACAGACGAAATGACAAACATACACACTACCTTTTTATTAACGTAAATATTTGTCTGAATTAAGCAGTAAGTGTTCTGCTCTTCGTTTTAGAAGCTCATGGGCATATTGAGTAAGAGACAGTAAAGGAAAACAAAAGAACAGTTATGCAAAACAGAAAGAGAGAGAAACACAAATTCATAAGAAAGATATTTGTGCACCAAGCGGGTAACAGATGGCATTAGGAACTCATAACTCCAACCCAGGATGGTGCCACCCCAAAAACTGGGCACCACACACACACACACACACACACACACACGCTTTCTGTAATGTTGTCGAACACAACTGTCTAATAATACTGCAGACTCATCACTATATATGTTATATAATCAAACAACAGGGCCACTGGCTCATACTGTAGCATTTCTATAATTACTGTTATGGATTTGCAGCTTCCTCAACTCTACCACTAGCCTTGTGTGTGTAAGGTTAATGCACTGTTGCTTGAACTCAACTGTTGTGTCAGTCTACTGTAGTGTGAATACAGTAAACAGAAGTACAGCGGGGCTCAAAGTAAACGTGTCAAACGCTCAGCTAACAATTGAAGATTGTAACATTTCTATTTGTTCCGAGTAACAAAAACATTAAAATTCACGTCTGGCTCTATTCTGGTAACATATGTCACAATGTGGAATTACATTGGGTTGTGAATGCTGTTTTGTGTAACTCTGTCTTTCTGCAATGTGAAGGAAGTCGCAGTTTTGACTGTAACATCATCAAACTGAGGCCACGAGCGTGGCGCACGCGCTCAAAGCTAAACATCACAGCTTACCTTTTGCTCCTCGCAAGACAAAGCCAAATCCCTCGTTCTCTTTCTTCTGTAGCACAGCATCTTTCTCCTCAATGATGTAATCACTGGGTACAAGAGAGAACAGGATATTCGGGTCAGACTCCAGCACCATGCCTGCCTCAGGAGCACCACGCCCGGGCACTCTTTAACAGGGCTGGTGGGCCACCCTGAACCCTACCCCACCAGACAACCACCACACCACCCTCCCTGACCACTCCCCCTCAAACAACCAATCAGGTTAAAAGCGATGTGTGTGCGAGAGTACGGGCAGTATGAAAATGCCCAGGTGGGCGCTTTTGTCCTTCTGGTGGACTCGAGGAGATTGGCCAAAATATTAATATCCATCCTCTTATGCTATTGAATAAAAAGATAGATTTTATAAAGGCTTTGTGAAAAACGCTCGTCTTTTGTCTCAGCTGCATCTGAAGGACAGACACAATGAAAAAGCATCTTTTTAAAGCCAGAAATATAAAAAAAAGACATTGAAAAGACAATGTTCATTTGTTTCCGTGTCTTACTCTCCCATCAGTGATGCAAAGATGGGGCAAGCACACACACATGCACGCACAAACAGACACACACATACACACACAGCCCATCTGTCTGGATGCATGGAGATCGCTATCATCAGCGCTAACAGCGAGGACAAATCTGTTCGCCTTACTCATGAGCCACTGTTACCCGCCTGCAGACACCATCAGCCCCCCGCCAACACACATATCCAAATAGTGCACTTACACATACAAATATAACACTACAAGACATTCCCTTTCCAATCAAATCCTGCTATGAATAACTGTGACATTCGGCACTGGATTCATTTGGCGTAAGTAACTTATGGGTTTTTCCCATTCAAAACTGCTAATATAATCCTGGGTCCTTTATTTATCTGTCACACTGTTTATATGTTAGTACTTCACGACTGTTAATTGAATTTCCAAAAACACAACTGGAGCCCCCGTCTGAATTTCTTAATGATCAACAAATGCCTTAATTACGAAAATTAGCGTGATTGCTAAAAGCACACGTTACAAACAGAACAGTAAAGATCTCGTCAGCAGCTGCTTGTGTGTTTATAGTCAATGAACAGACAACTGGTAAAGACGACTTTGTCATTACAAGCTGCCTGTGTGATCACATGACCGAAGCAATGACGGGTGCCAGTCTCATGAGCTATTATAAGAATGTTCATCTGGCCATGCCCCCTCTCTCTCTCTTTCTTTCTTTAATTCTCTCTCGCCCATACCCTGAGGGTCTTCATCACCGATGCATTAGAAGCGACAAGAATCTAATTAAGCATTGGAGAATCAATTAGATCAATTACAGATGATTTGGTGTCGTTAGCGCCTCGGGTTAACAAGACTGAAACAGCCTGTCCTACAGAACAGCAGTCACACTTCTGATAACATCAGTATGGTCGGGCATTGCTTAAACAGATGGGCGTCTGGAATTGATATTTGCTTAGGCTATATTCATGAGTTTTAGTTATTGTGGTCTGTGATTACACATTAGACAAACAAAGATTATCCATCCATCCATCTGAGATAAAAACTAATCTAATGACCATTAGATGAAAGGACAAAGGTTTCCTGTAGCGCTGAATGTGTGTCAGTGTAATGCACACAAATGCTGTCAATCTGGAGTGGATACGTACACATTAGCACCACTTTGTGCCTCATAGTGATTTTAAATCAAACTGCTGTACGGCGACTGGCACTGACATTCACACTTAATGAGGACGTGAAGAGAGAGATGACATCACACACTTCGACCACACACTTAACCAGCTCCCAGAATGCTTTGGGTCTGAGTGCTGGCTCATCACAGCTAGTCTGCCTGTGCTAACGTGCTAATGTTCAGTTCGGTGCGGTTAGTGTTGCATTGGCTGCAGGAGATGGCGATAGACAGTTTAGGAATTGCAGTTTTAACATGTCTAATTTTTATCAAAGTAATTCTTTCTCCTTCTGTTTTTATGAGATCATCCTTCTGAGTGCGATTTCATTCATATCTGGTCTGATGAGTCTCACAGACAGAGAGACGCTTCTTTGGTCTTGTGTATTTGGAAACTGAGAGAGCCTATTTCTCTGATACAGCAGGTAATTGATTTGACTGGCTTCAGTTCTTTAAACTGCTGTGCCAGGCCTGTTTGCTGTTGTTGAGTAGCCTGGCAAGACAAGACGAATGGAGTGAGCAGCCTAAGTTTGACAGAGAGGCTCCAGTCATTAATCTCTCTCTCTCTCTTTCTCTCTCACTCTCGAGTCGTCTCTCATCTCATCTTACCACTTTTACCACATCCATCACTCATTTAGAAAACATGTTTCATTAGTGTGTGTGCGCTACACATTTTCCTCATTAATTCAATTGATTATAATAAAAGGAACCATGTTGTTTACTGTGGCAGCTTGGTACACAGAATAACTGCATATTTGTTTGTGGAATTTTCATCAGGCAAGTTAAGGCTGCTCAAAATTCTGTGTGAAGACACACTAGTGCATAAACGTCAGATAAAATAACGCTTGATCTGACCTGCCTCAGTGCTATAAGTAAATATGCGGAAAAAACAAGGAAATGTACTTCCTTGTATTCCTAATTTAAAAAATTAAATAAAATACGACTGTAAAAATGAAGGGAAAATAGCACTTACGTGATGTACTTACAAATAAATTCATAATGTAATATTTGAACAGCCACATGGTGTGTTATCCAGGTCTTGCCTCTAGATGGCAGTACAGGCTCAATGCGGAAAAACTACTCTATATATATTCTTATAACATCTATAAGAATAGCATATACACTAACAGAAGCAGATGTTAGACTGAACTCAGGGTTGTGGTTACATAACAACAATTATTCTGCCAAACTATTGTGAGGATTAAACCTAACAACATGGTATAAGCAAGATTGCAGAGTATGTTTAGTTTGGGTCAGAAAAGAAATATTTTAAAATAGAAATATTTTTCTATTTTAATACTTTTACAAATTATCAGCATCAGAAAAAGTAATTAACAGTTAATTTGATATATCTTCCTTGCTTTAATGGTAGCATGACACAAACCAGTTTGAGCAAAACGTGATG
Organism: Botia almorhae; assembly: GCA_036877575.1. NCBI lineage: Eukaryota > Metazoa > Chordata > Actinopteri > Cypriniformes > Botiidae > Botia > Botia almorhae. The sequence goes on along the minus strand of JAZGTJ010020092.1, from coordinate 2,371 downwards.
ACAATAATAATCTATACTGGTCCATTATGATCCCAAGGAAATCTAGCCTTCTACATTTACATTTATCCATTTGGATCCAAGGGAGTATGTGCAATCCCTGGGATTGAACCCATGACTTTAGCTCTGTTAACACCATGCTCTAACCACTGAGCTACAGGAAAGCTTTCTAATGAATTCCGGATTCTTAACATGGTCTTAGACTTTTGGACCCCACTGCATTTGTGCATACACACAGAAACACCCTCAAGCATGGCCAAAAAACAATTACAACATGTTTGTGTCTGTTTACCTATATGAGGTAAAGTTGTCGTAGGAGCCCACAGTGTAATGTCTGAACAGCCTCTTGTTTCGATCCTCTCTCGTCTCTGAAAGACAAACAAATATTTAAATACATCATCCACCTATCCATATTTATTACTGTGAACGTATATGTTTGCATTGCAGTCCAGAACCGACTGCGCCACATGTGACCAATCAAGCTTGTTTGAAACTGTGGGTGTTTGTGCGTGGATATGTAGACAAGCTTAATTAAACGCATGTGGGCAAGGTCAACTGTGTGCGAGTGTGTGAGCGGTCTTGTTAATCCAGTCAGAAGGTCTGGCTAATAGGGCTGGTGACTCAAGCTAGACTAGATTTATGTGATTGGACTTTGGGCTGGAAATCAATGTACTGCTCCCCTACAGAAAGCCATTCTGCTGACACACACCTACACGTGCGCACACACACACACACACACACACAAAACGTGTGTGAGAAAACTTTGCTTAATATATCTTTATAGTGTTTTTACAAATGAGGACATCTCCAAAAATATTTTTTGCTCAGATTTGTCAGGTTTTGCTCACTTTTGGGGACATATTTGTCTGCGTTATATGGTTAAGTAAACACAAACACACATACACAAACACAGAATTCCATTTACACTCGAACACACACGCGCTGCTCTCCTAGATTTACTAGAAATCGTGTTACATCAGTTATTGAATTAAACTTTGCTCTCTATGTTATTGAATTCAATTTCTCATCCGGCCTTTTTCTTTTTGTAATAAACTCAGTGACCCACTTGCTCTGGTCTGATTACTAAAGCATATTTGAGTCTGTCTGTCTTCCTGTCCCCTGACTCCACTCTATCCTGTGTCTCCTCTCTCTCCTCTCTGATTCCTTCTGTACATTTCCTTTTCCCACTGTGTGACAAGGTACAACATATCTTTGTTACCATTAGGCAGCATTTGCAGGTTGTGCTTGGAAAGCAATTTTTCTGTGTGTGTGAGCATCCCAACCAGCCTGACACTGCAACATTGGCCCGACCAATGACATGAGCTTGGGCCAGAACTATGTGTAGGACAGGGCAACGGGGTTTTCCTATTACTTTAATGCAACAATTACAAAATATTGAACAGTGTTATTCAAAAATACAAATTGAAAGATGCAATAAAATGGCTCCAAAATTCGCCGCCACTCTGCATTTACTGTCATTGTAAATGTGCTGATGTTACTGTGTTACTTTGATGTTACTTTGCGTGTGTGTGTGTATGTGTGTGTGTGTATGTGTGTGTGTGTGTGTGTGTGTGTGTTGAATGGCAGCTCCTCTCTCTCCATCACATTTCATATTATTCCAGATCCGTCTTTATCATCACACTTTAGCGTCCTCGTTAAAAATGGGACAATCCAAAATGAGATTAATAATTACATTATATTGACAATTGATTACAGTTTAGGAGACAGAACAAGACCAATAGAAAGAGAGAGAGAGAGTGTGGGAGAGAGAGACGTACAAAGAGAGAGAGAGAGGGTTATTTCAACTGACTCTGTGTTCTACTGTTCTGCTACAGAATTGATAAGTTAAAGCATGAATTAGCATTTTAATGACTTGAATGCAGGAACGGATGATCAAATGAGAGAGAGAGAGAGAGAGAGAGAGAGTGGGTGTGACACACAAGCACACATACACATGCATGTATGAGTGTGCCACACAAACACACATCACTGTCATCTCATCTCTCAAGTACACCTTTTTATTCAATGTCTATACATCTGGTTTCACACGTGAGTGTTGAATCATTTGAACTCGGCTGCATTGCCGATGTTGTGGTGAATCTAGAAGGCATGCTCCAGAGAACATGATTTGGCCATAAAGCAACTCTGTACCCATAATGCACTAGGCATAAATAAAATCAACATATGTGTGTGTGTGTGTTTGTGTGGATAGCTGATTGCAAGCATCCTCGCCATCTGTGTCCAGAGCAAGAATAATGCAATCATTTATCATTCTCATACAACGAGGAGAGGGAGAAAGAGAGAGAGAGAGAAAGAGACAGAGAAAGAGAGAGAGAGAGAGGGAGAGAGAGAATGAGTGAGAGAGAGAGAGAGA
>JAZGTJ010020091.1:0-10574 GCA_036877575.1 Botia almorhae | reverse complement strand
AACCTTTGCCCTGCTAATGCAATGCTCTGCCAAATGAACCACAGGAACACATCCAATTTTGTCATTTCCTGGACACTTCCTTTTGTCATTAAGTATTTTAGAACTCTTCTTTAAACCAGAATTGTGCAATTTGAGGTGTGGATGACTGCTGTCAAGATAATGCAAAAGCCTTTTGTGTGAAACCATCTACCTAACAACATTTCTGAAAAGCAGTCGCCCTTTTTACATTAAACTAAATGGAACATGTTAGAAATCTACATTTTCAATGTTAGTTGAAAATGTAGTTGTTAGTTGTTACGCACGCATGTCATGCAGATTGACTTGTCACCACATCTGTGCTTTGTTACTGATTACATTAAACGATTAACTTACATTGTGGTATAGAGTACACTACAGCAATGTGGATACCCTCCACACTGAAACTTTTTCAATATTTGGAATGGTATGGGCTTTCCAGGCTTTGTTGTATGTGCAGACTAAGGTGAAATGATAAGCATTGAGATTGATCATTTTGTATGTGTTCCTGTTTTGCTAACTTTATTTTTATTTAGTGCTGTCTTTTTTGGTGTTCAATACTGCAATTTAATATTAAATTATATTAATAATTCAGCAACAAAAGTCAGTTTAAACCAGTAAACTGGTAATGAAACTAATTAAGTATTTGTTTAGTAATAAATATAAAATCGTATCATCATTCTCAAAAGAAATGTAGACATTAAACAGTAAATTTTATCGGCCCTTTAATTTTTATTTACTCATTATTATCACCTAGTGGTTGAATTACGGTAATATAAAACCTCTGGCACATTTGGTAGTACATTGCCAAAGAACAAACGTCGAAGAATAGACTTCTATACACAAATGGGGGTGCGTTATGTTAAACAGCACATAAATTTGATTATTGGTTTCAAGGATCAAAAGAACCACTGTTTAAATATAAGATGGTTCAGGTTCAGAAGTTTATATATACTTTAAATACCTCTGATTTCTCCTTTATATCTGCATGAATTATAACCACCCCCTCATCCGTTGCTGTTTTTATAATGTGTTGGTGGCATGCGTGTCTTCCGCCCATAAGTACCCTAGAGCGCTCTTTCCTCTTGGCCTCCCTCACAGTACAGCGCATGCGCAAAATCGATCACAATGTTGAGCAAAACGGACTAGAACAGAGACGGAAAGACACGCAAGAAAACGCAAAGTATTTTCTCCCTAGTGAACTATACGACCGTGGCCCTAGAATATAATTTATAAAAACATGACGGAGCCCCAGTCAGCACTTCTACTCAGGAGACAGCTAGCAGGTAATTTTTGGCTCTCGGCGAGCGCTTAAAATGCGCCGGTGTTGCTAATGAGCCACAGCGGAGGAGTTAGCCGTTAGCCGCTAATTTAGCTGCTAACCTGCTAATACGCGCTTGATTTTCACTCCATTTATTGTTAAGTAGCACGTTAGCAGTAAAATTAGCCGATTAGCGGCTAACTCCTCCGTTCTTTCTGCCCGCAGACAAGTGCGATACCTCTTTTGTATTTTTAATGCTGTTGTCGTTAGATTTATGACATGGTAATAAACTGGAAGCTGTTCGGCTACTATATAAACAATATGTTTACATTATTATAATTTCTTCATCTTATAAGTGTGAAAGTAGTTTTGTCTGTTGTGGACAGGGCCGGTTGACCCTGTGCTGGCCGGCTTGCTTGCAGTCGGCTAACCCATGTTTTGACATCTGTACCCGGACGCTATTTGTACATTGGCAGTAGCCGTCGCTGTATCGTCTCATTGACGTCCGGAAACTGTCATTTGTCCAGATAAATCTTACCGCCTTATCTTAATTAGTCAAAACATTGTTTTGAGCAATAGGCACAAAGGCAGTATAAACAAGTATAAGACTGTGTGCGGGGTGATCAAATCCCTTTGTTTTTCTTTGACGGCTAACAGGCTAAGCTAACAGACAGATGGCTGCTGTTTCAACACCACCTTACCGGTACAGAGAGAAATGAAGACCCCTAGAGCCCCAGCCTAACTGTAGATTTGCCTTTATAGTCCAGGCGGTTTATTTATTACTAAAGAAAGGTCTAAAGGAGAAATCATCTGTTACTGGTGTCATTCGATTATTTTAATTTTTCTTTTGTCCTTTATGCATAATAGGCTGAGCAACATGATATGTGAGTGTCAGCTTTAGTGAGCTCAAGCCAGGGGACGATTTCTCCACTGGGCCCCTTTTGCGCAGTGCAGCCAGTGAAGTGAATCAGTTGCAAAGGGGTCAAACTAAGCAGATTACACACATTCTCTGTTTAAATCGGGTGTATGTTGAAGCCTGTTTTGTAATGTTTTTAATGGAGCATGACTTGATTCATGACAGCAGCCTTTTGGGAGACAGAAAACACTAGAAGATACACCCATCCCCCCAAATTACTCATCTTACATACATACACAGTGGTAGTTCGCCTGTTCCTTTGCAAGGGTCGACAGGTTGAGCAACACCCCGGTCTGTCATGCCATTAGGTTCTGGAGTGGAACCCTGACTGATTGACTGATTCAGGGGATCAGTGCTGTTTTAATTGTCTGCTTTCAGCAGGACCAGCGTGGTGAACTCATGGCTGCCTCTCTAAACTCGGTGAACCCTCCGCAGGAGTGAGAGAACAAAAGCCTCAAAACATCCATTTATGTGGGACTGTAAAGATACCAGCCAGGAAAAAATATGGGCACGGTAGTTTTTTAGCTCAGTAGGATGTGAGATTTTTACTGCATGTCTGAAAGGTAAAGTAATTGTATGAGTGTTGCTGTTCACAATTACAACATAAATCAGTTTTGTAACTTCGGGAGTAAATCTGATCTGAGTCACTTTAAGAGACAAATGGCAGTGTATGTCATAGACCAGTAAAATATTTTATATCTCATTGCTTTATGTTGCACTCAGTAGATGAGAATTGTACTTTGGCTGTAATTAGTTTTTTGTATTATTCATTTTGTACATTTGTGTCATCTGCTATGTGTCAGGGTAGAGACACATAGTTAGCAATGCCCGACTATCACAGACTGTGATTTATGTGCTCATAAAAATGACATGCACATGACTAGGTGACCCAACTGTTTGCTTGTTTTTGTCAGCAAGGTGCTCATCGCTTAAAACTCCAGTGATTTTGTTTCGCTATCTTTTGTAAGGACACAACAAGCAGTCTTTGCTGTAATTTATACATAGAGTCAGAGACACCAACAGACTGCCGTTCTTTGGTTCCAGGCTGTCATTTGATCTGATAACAAACAGGCAAATTTGTCTTTTCATGTTGTCTAAAATGGTAGCCTGATCTGAGAACAGTTTATTTGTCTTATGATTGGTTATTTATGTATATGCTGAAAGAAACTTCTTTCAGATCAGTGGTACATTCTTTCATCAGTACATATCTGGAAGCAGAAATGCACTAGTAAGCCTGAATTGCCACATTGAGAACAGATTTGCTTGTCCTTCTTCTTTCATATAAAACAGCTCCTCTGTATCTCATCTCTGGTCTTTTTCAGAACTGAATAAAAATCCTGTGGAAGGATTCTCGGCTGGTTTAATAGATGATAATGACCTCTACAGATGGGAAGTGCTAATAATTGGTCCTCCTGATACACTCTAGTAGGTGTCTTTTTGTTTTTGCCATTCCTTTCAAACAGTTTTTAGAACAATTTTGCTGTTTTATGAGACCTTCTTAAAAGCTGATTGCCCCATAGCAATCAATAGCCTGTTTGTGGCAGTTCTTAATGAAGTTAAAATTGTACACTCACTGCCACTGGTTAAGCAGTCGCTACATGTATTAAGCAGTTAATACCTTGTATTCAAAGCAGGTGACATCAGAAATCCTGAATAATACATGAATCGTGCTGCATTCTGTGTTTACAGTGAGGGTGGTGTCTTTAAAGCTCATCTTACCTTTCCAAAAGACTATCCTCTCAGGCCTCCTAAAATGAAGTTCATAACGGAAATATGGCATCCAAACGGTAAGTGTGGGCTCAACCAAATGGTTTCATACATTTGTTAATAGAAGTATTTATCAGACGTTGTGTGTTTTTAAATGTTGGAAAGCTAAATGTCAGTCATTTGTGTGTGGTGCCCTAGCATGTTTTGAGACCTGCTCTGCTACAGCAGGATTATTATTGATTAATATTAAACAAATAAGAATAAAGTGCTCTCAACACCTCTCAACACATTTTACTGTGTTTAAATCCATTCAATTAAATGATTATCAAAGAAAATTGTTCGGAAATTGTCTTTCATGGCTAATTTTAAGAAAATGAAGGTAATAAGTGATCCTTTGTTTGTTTCTCTCATTTTCCATGCGGTGTTTTGTTTGCAGTTGATAAGAACGGTGATGTTTGTATTTCCATATTACACGAACCGGGGGAGGATAAATACGGCTATGAGAAACCAGAGGAACGCTGGCTCCCCATCCACACTGTAGAGACCATCATGATTAGCGTCATCTCTATGCTAGCAGACCCTAACGGAGACTCTCCTGCCAATGTCGATGCAGCAGTAAGTCTGATGTCAACACGTCCCCCTGCATAACTATAGATGCGTTTATAACAAAATCTGCTTTAGTCAGGTGACATGAATGTTGTCTTTAGGTCTGTTGATGAATGTGAGAATAAGTTCACAGTAAACCATCATTGGCTTTTTTCATATTTCAGAAAGAGTGGAGGGAAGACAGACACGGTGAATTCAAAAGAAAAGTTGCGCGCTGTGTAAGAAAGAGTCAAGAGACGGCCTTTGAGTGATATTCATCCAGCTGCTTGTAGCTTCACTATTTTCAGGGTAAGCACAGCTTGTGTGACTGACTAAAAACCACAAGCTATTTTAAATACAAAGAACACTTGTGTGTGAACATTCTCCTGTGGAAATGTAGGTGTAAAATTGCTTTCTTATAATGCCTTCAACAGCTTTCACGTTCACCTGAGGTTTGCACACTGTCTATTCTGTCTATTCTGTATATTTGTATATTATTCTTTTTATTACCCATGTCTTGTCTTGTCACTGTCATTCTGTTGCACTGTGGAGCTTCTGTCACTAAAACAAATTTCTCGTATGTGTAAACATACCTGGCAATAAAGCTCATTCTGATTCTGAGTGCCCCTTTCTGCGAAAACCTTGTAATAAAACATATGTATGTACTTAGGAGAAATCAGTGCTGAGAAATGCTGTTGTGAGTTTGCTATCTCATTACATGTTGCTTATCATTTCACTGAAAATGTCAACACTGGCTTACATTTGTTTAAGCCCAAGCAGCTTGACACAGTTCCATTGACTTAGTGGTGAGAGTTTGGAGCAGGACTGTCTGTTTGTCATACCAATGGCAGATGGAGCGGAGTGTAGATGTATGTGTTTCTTTACTAGCATGTTAGTGTCACAGGGCTGCACGTTCCTGTAGTTGTTTATCACGGACGTTTAAACAATGTAAATGATGCTGTAATCAGGTATAAGCGCACAGTCCATAAAATGTCAGGAAAAATACTGACATTGCAGATTTAGACAGGGTTAAAATCGCAGAGAAGCTCTGGAAATTATTACCTCACCTGCCCATAAAGAACTAATCCCATCCGAATGGGGCTTTTGTTAGTCTGAGTGGATTCTCATATTAGTATTGCGGGCTAACCTGTCAGAACAGGTTTATAAAGCCTGTTTTTGAAATGTGGTTCAATTTGAAGCAGTTAGGTAACAGTAGCCTGTTGTTCACTCAGCCTCTTTGAGTAAACACATACACTCTTTTTCAAGGCCTCTATGATATATCTCATAGGCCTCTATGAGATATATTTTGCTATGCATTATGCATTAATGGGCACTTAAAATTATATCTGGTATATGTAGTATGATTTGGAGAATAAAATGGAGATTTCAGAAAGTTGTTTACATTCATGGTATGTTCATTTATATGTATAATATTCATTTATAGGTTATTATACATATATCTCATTTGCAGGATTGTGAGCTTGTCTCCATGCAGCCTTTATAACTTCCCCAATGAATTCACAAGTTTTGATTGCTTTATGCAAAAAGTCTTTGCTTGACAGTTGGTTGGTGTTCATGCTATGACATTTTTAAAATCTCTCTTATCTCTCTCTCTTGTCTTCCACAGGTCTCCAGTTGAGAAACAACATGGCACTGTTTTCTTGCACTCTACCACCCTATTGCTGGACTGGTTTTCATCAAATGTTGGCAGTAACAGACTGGCATTAACTGGCTGCAATAGACCATAAGGCCATCACAGATGCTGACAGAACACGCCAAGCAAGTGCCATCAAAATAACGAGAAAAAAACATTTAAACTATTACGCTTTTTTCCAAGTCTATGAACTGATACAACTTTCAGGAAGAAATTGTAAAGACCTGTACATAGCACAGACATAAAACCGGATAATATATAATAACTGTTTCTATCCATCCAGCGAGACTTAGTACCAAATAAAATAGCAGATCTGTAGTTAGAGTGTGACATCCTATAAAGTTTCTGAAGAGTGTAGCTCATCTTTCATCCTCCCCTCCTATTGCCTCACTTCCACAAGCTCATCAGATCTGTTACAGCTGTGAGTGGCCTCACATACTCGCCTGTCAGTGTGAACAAATGTCTGCTTTGGTATTTCTCACTCAAACCTGATCCAGTTTAAAGATGGGGAAAGCAGGGGTTAAGCTATCATTACAATTCATAAAGCATGCTTGTCATGTTGGATGGCTTTTTCACTCGGGACACTTCAGGTAAAAATAAATCGCTGTAAAGCATGGTTATTTTGTAATTGATTAGAGGTCATGAAGGTATTTCTCTGATTTGGTTTTTAAATAGGGTGGGTGGGAGGAGGGAGGGGAGGGCTCTAAAACAGAGGATGACGGCATTCTGAGTGTCAGGCTTTGAGCTTTCATTTTTTTTGTTGGAGTGAGAAGGCAGTGGCAAGAAAACCCATCAGATGTGATTTTTCTTTGTGTTTTAAATTCTGTTTTGTTTTCAAAAGTGCCTCCAATTATATTGCTTGGCTTGTTACATGCCCTGCATCAAACAGGAGCTAACGGGAGGACCTTCTCAGCATCCTCTGAAGCTTGTGTGAAAATGTGAGTTTTTTTCTCTTCCCATAACCATTGTACCAGCATTTTGAATTATTTTGGTGTAGCAATAACTCTGTTTTGCCCACTTGTGTGTGGACATGTTAAAATTGGAAATTCAGATTATTAATACTTCTTGTAAGGAGCTTGCATAGGTTTTTCCCTTTTATCAGAGAAGGTTGTATGCGTTGTTTTTTTTGGGGGGGGGGGAGGCTTATTTTTAGGGCTTGGCATTCTTTTGTGTAGTGTCTTTGGTAGGTTTCTTAGCCATGCTTTCAATGTAGGTTTTCTCGCAAGCATTTTCTGAGTCTTTGACTGAATGTGTGTGTATGAGTGTGTCTGCTTGTGTGTTTAATAAATTGAGCATGAATGTTATGCAGATGTGCGTGTTATTGTGTGTGACTGCGCGTGCATGCCTGCATCCCCCTTCTCCTACAATCCTTTATTCTCTGGTTAATTTTATTCTGGCTCTGACAGACTACTGCAGTTCTTTTGCCTAATGTACAAAGACAGAATACCGATGTATATTTTTCATGTTATGAAAATTGTCACCTCTAGTGAGTTCTTCTAAAATATAATTTTTTTCCAATACCTGTCTGAGTGTGCTGTCTGTGCTCCGTTTATCTTTATATGCAGAATTCAAAGTGTTGCCACCCACACGAATGTTTAATGGCACTCCATTCTTGTGCATTCCACATCAATACCAGCAAAACTACAGACTGATGTTTGTAGCCATTTGTACCATTTGCAGCCACTGTACAAATGTAGCTCATCAAGGCAGGTTTGTATTAATAAAACCTGTAAAATTCAGGCTTTTATACAAACCACTGAGAAGTGTATCTACTGTTATGTAGCTTTTTAAACATGTCTGTCAGGATGAAATATAGATGGTCATTATGAATTGTTGAACACTTGCTTTTAATAAAATCTACGTTCTAATGTGCTACAGAGTTCAAATGTATTTCAGATTGCCTAACACTGGGCTACCAAGTTAATGGTGTAGTTTCTATGCTGGTCTGCCGAATATTTTATACCACAGTCATGGTCCTGTTTTTAGAAGGGTTTTAATAATGTGTGCCAAAGAGTGCTTTTATCTGCAAGACATTCATTCTCTTAATATACCGGAAACAATTTTAGATGTTAACGAAAATACAATCCATTGAAAAGGATATATTAAAGACCCATGTACAGTTGGTACACGCATTGTTGAACATATTTGGCAGTCCATTAAGCTTTTAAAAGATGTCTGTTGCCGGTGGCCTGTAAACGAAAATGAGCATAATGAATCTATGGATCATGCGAGGAGGAGGCAAGATGCACACAGGCTCCTCCTAAATCAAAAGTATTCTCTCGCGATCTCTCGCGATATTACACGTTGAGCCACGGATCCAACATGGCGGAAGGTACGAGAATGGTTTCTTTCTTATCCTTTACGCCCTTTCTGTTTAAGACCTAAACCCGTTGTTTCCTTCCGCAATGAACACACCTTATACTGCATTTAATTGTTATTACCACATACAGTTAGTGATAAATATCGCATCGCTGCCTGTGTTTAACCACGTTAATGCTTAGATTGTTTTATCTTACTAGCTAGTTGCCAGTCAGGTGGTGGGCTGGGCGGAGGTAATAACAATTCAACAACCTCAAAGGTTATTTGAGGTCTAAAGAAATAAATAGAGCACGTTTGAAATGTGAAATTAAAAATGTTTTAGTTGATCGTATGTAGGTGCGATGATGTTAGTACATGAAACAGTATGATTTTGTGTGGACAATTGTTGCACTGAGATACATCGTCGCACTGAATGTTCGTTTAGCATTGGGTTTCCAGATTATTTTTAATGCAATAAATGTCCCTTTATTTAGTCGCTCATCTTTTCTTATTGCACCTTTCATGGACAATTTGCGAGGGTGTCTGTACTTAAATTTCGATTATGTAATTCGATTAGTAATGTAAGGTAACGTGTTTATGTATGTATTGTGTTATAATAGTATGATAGTATAATTACCAAAATACTATTATAAAAAATTGTGCTCATTTCCACCGAAGCACTATATGTACTTATACATTAGATTTATTATTGTTACTATTGTATCCATAATGCTAGTATTGTATCCATAAACCATAATGCATTTAAATTTAATCGTTTTGTCACACTTTTCTTTTTATCTTTTATCACAGTGTAATTGTAAAACGATCACTGCACTAATAATGGTATCTTAGTAGTAACTCTGGTTAGTGTGGTAATTTTTGCAATCTTAATAGCCTGTATCATATTGTACATGGAATATTGCTTGGAAATACAGTTTGCACCATTTCCTGATTCTTGAGAAATTGCATCATTTATTGTAGTCATCATAAAATTAAGGAGGTGTTATTTTTTTCATACAATGCAAATTTCTTCATGCAAATACGTGCACATGACATAAGCAGGTTATTGCTCGCTAGGATTTCCTCGCATTTAATTGGCTGGTGTGCTTTTTAAATACTTTATGGGACCTATTTGGACAGCTTTGAGCTGCTGATTGCTGAGGACACTCAATTCTTGAATCCAGGCAAAAGTCAAATGGCTCACATATTAAACCAGAAACATTCTAATCCTTTGCTCAAACTACACACAAACTTAATGGTTTGCAGTGACTATGGCAGACTTTTCACTATCACTGAATTGTCAGCTTAAGGTTGTTTATTGGCATATAACATTTTGAACAAATACCAGGTTCGGGGTTGCAGTTTTGCAGCTTTCTGAGGTTTCTCTGTACATGTCAAACACAAAAACGCATGTGGAAATAATTCCGAGGGAAGGACGAAAGCTGCTGTGTTGTGGAATGTAGGTTAAGCTCTACAATCCATAGATACAGATCCAAGGCAACAAATTCATAGTGAATGGTTTTAAATTGTTGTTACGATGAGGTTTGAGTGGAATAACAGTGATTCTAGGAGGTTATATCAAAACTTGGGTTTGTGGTTATCATGAATTAGACCCTGTGGAAAAGAGAGTTTTTATTTGTATAAACATACAATTGCATACAGACAATTTTTCCCACACATCTATATAATATTCCTACTTCCCCTTTAATAAGATGATGTGTGTGTTCTTGCTTAAGAAGTGCACTTCCCTTTGCTCACCTCTATCTGTGTCAGCGGTTTTGACATTTGTAAAATGATTTTGTGCTTTTTTTGTTATGGTATTTTCTATGTACGCCTTCCTTTGTCCTTACTTATCATACATTTTATTCTTCCCTTCTATCCCTTTTACTTGCTCACCCTGTCTCTACACTTCATGTGTCCCCCATTACTGCACTTTCCACAGAGGAGGTGCAGAAACTGCAGAAGCACCTTGCTCTGCTCAGGCAGGAGTATGTGAAGATGCAGCAGAAGCTGGTGGAAACGGAGAGGCGGTGCTCTGTATTGGCCGCACAGGCATCTATCCCTGGCTCCACCTCCCAGGCCAACGACTCCTTCATCAGCCGCCTGCTGGCCATTGTGGCTGACCTCTATCAGCAAGA
>JAZGTJ010020090.1:0-10574 GCA_036877575.1 Botia almorhae | reverse complement strand
GAACAGAAGCTTGGTGAACAATTTGACCGTTTGGAAAAATATAGTCTTATCATTACAAAATGTCAAACAAATAAAACCATGGTTATTTTCGTATGAGACGTCGTAGTATAATATTATACTTGTTTATATATAGCATAGTTTATATATGCACTCATCGCGTTCTTCATCTGAGAATCATCTGACTTCATCCAGAATCATCTGAAGCGCTTCTTCACTCGTGTATCGTGTCATCGTTCAAACGCGCAGATAAAGTGAGTCAATTCTGTGATGAAGCTTCGATGATTTTTGCAGCTTTTCAGGGGCCTACACATGATGACCTGACTCCCCTCAGATACTTTACATATGAACAGACATATGACATGAGACGGGATCACATTAGTGGTAATGAGGTGATACAGGATAAACGATACATCCTCTAACATTCATACAGATTACTTAAAAAGACAACATTTGTTTTTATTTGAATAGGTGTATGTAAATGTAGGTTGTTTTATTTAGGCGTCTGTGAAAAAAGACGACAGATACAGCGAAGGCAGAGTGCGTACCCTGTCTGTTTTCTTCTTTTAATAAAAGCATAGGGTTTTCATGTTATTATGAGTGTATACAAATAAAAATAGACCCTTTACAGATTTGAATGATGTATTGGTTGTATCTGTACGATGGAGCATTTACGTTCTTTTCCGCGTTATCATGAAGACGCCTCAAAACGCGCCGGCGCATTTGTCGACTCCAGAGGGTTAATATATTGTTTTAACTTCAGCACTTGCTTTTGGATTTTATATTGGAAAGACTGCGTTCATGTCTGGAGCATGCTGTTGGACGCGCGCCTCTTAACACGGACTATCTGGAGTTCATCTGCTCGCAAGAGTTTGTCTTTTTAAGTGCAGTTTCAAATATCGTCACTGTCCCACAAGATGTTGAAGAACCAATCACTGCTCAGAGTTATTCAACGAAACCTGTCAGACAGGGAGGCGCGCGCTGTAACTGAATAAACGGTGCCATTTGCTGTTAATAGAGAAAACGTACAAATATATATATTACAAATAAACAATACTTTTGTTTCTTTATTATCTTATAATAATCTTGGTCCATTTTGGCAAATCCGCGTGCGTAGCCTCGTTCTACCGGTTGCAATGGTCTCAGCAAGACTCGCTTTCACACCTGCTTGTGAAGCTAAAAGCAACAGGCGTCGATTTTGTATCGATGCTCAATTGCTCTTCCTGCCATACCCGGATGTGTAGGGTCGAATTGCTTGGCGAATTTGAACCGTTGAATTTTTGGAGGCGAAAAAATACGCACCGAAATTATTAAATTTTTCAAATGAAATTTTATGTTTCCACTTGAAAAATTCACAGCGTAAAAATATCCACCCATGTTGAATTGCACAACCTTAAAATGCAAGCACTGTTAATACGATGCATTTTATTTCAGTTAATGCTATACAGCACCCTGTTTTGCTTCAAAAACTTTTGTCAGTAATTTACTTCCATAGATCATTGAAATGGCCGCATCGGGGGCAATAAGCAACGATTTGCAACGTGAGTGTTTTTAAATAAGATCGCATGGAATGTGGGACTAGGGGTCGTGCGAAGCGAGGGTAAAACGCATGCAGATTGTGTTGCTTGGATCATTACAAAAATGCTGGGCGGGATTTTTTTTAAGCCATGCTTGTATGTAATGCTTTTCTTACTTTACTGCTCAGAGTTTTTACTTGCAAAACATATGAGGTTATTTTCTTCGTGAAATAATTTAATTTTTTATCTTAAGTGGTTTAATTTTCCCAGTGTCAGGTTCAGGCTGAAGGAAACAGAGAATCAAATAGCAAGCGCTTTTAATTTTTAAAATAGCAAGAACTTTTAATTAATAAATTGACAGGGAAATTATAACACAGTTAATGGTGGATGAATGATGCAACGGAAATTCAGTCTGGTTCTTGCACGTACTTCCAGTGAAGATAACAGCCCAGGCACAGACAGGGGAGTGATGATGATGATGGCTCCAGGAGGGCAGGGGCAGGAGACGGTCAGGACACTGGCTGGTGGACTGGACGGGCAGAGTAGGGAACCGGCGAAGAGCAGGTAAGTCCAGCGGTGTTGAGGAATGGCGACAACTGTATTCGGGACAGAGGGGAACTCCACCAGGCAGATGGGTAACGGGTAGGTGAAAGCAGACAAGACAGAACTGATACGACGAACACTGGAACAAAACAGGAATGTTTTAGCTAGACTATAAAAAGAAGCAGGCTAGGTTACTCAACTTGAGAATAATAGCATTTTAACTATTAACATAAATTAAAGTGGTCAGGAACATGGACAAGACATCCAGGATCTTGTAAATTGGCACCTGGAGAGAGAGATCCTTAGTAGAGAGCCAGACCCGTTGACCACAGATATAGGCTGGATGTGTGGTGCCTGGCAACGATCAGCAGCTGCCTTGCTACATCGTGAGGTCTGGGCCAAGACCCCCTTAGCCTTCCTTCACTACACTTTAAAGGAGACATACCTGACGATGAGACTGGTAATGAATTCCGGGCGTACTTAACCCATGAGAGATGGTCGTTCCAGGAACTCGGATTCTGGGATGTCAGGCAGCGAAAAGCTCTCTTTAGATCCTGGTTGGCTCGCTCGCACTGCATGTTGGTCTGTGGGTGGAAATCTGATGACAGGCTCAACATGGCCCCGATCTATCAAAAACTCTTTGCCAGAAACAGATGAACTGCGGACCACTGTCAGACACAACGTCAATCGGTAATCCATGTAACCGAAAAACGTGGTCGACCAATAGCTGAGCAGTCTCCTGGGCCGAGGGCAATTTGGGAAGAGCAATGAAATGGGCCACCTTGAAGAAGTGGTCCACCACAGTCAGAATGTCCGTTACCGTTTGACGGAGGAAGGCCAGTGACAAAGTCAAGGGCCATGTGGGACCAGGGACGAGAAGAAATTAAAAGAGGATTGAGCAGACCAACGGGCGGGGAGCTAGACGTCTTATTCTTGGGGCAAACAGAGCAAGCCAACACAAACTGCCTGACATCCGGCCTTATAGAAAGCCACCTGGGAAAAGAAGTGCCTGGGAGGAGGTCTATGGCGCAATCATAGTGACAGTGAGGTGGGAAAGCCATAACCTGAGCCTTACTAAAGACCACCCGGAGATTGTGGTACTCCACCGAAACCCCGGAAAGATCTGCTGCTTCCTCCTGCATAATGGGAGACACAGAAACAGAGAAGGGAGCAGCACCCAGGCAAGACAACAGACAAGATGGGCTCCAGGCCCAGACAGACCATCTCGATCAATAAACGTGAAGGTTGTGCTGAAGCAACCACAGGCACCCTAGAATTATGGGTGCCCCTGGTGACTCTCTAAGGTACAGCACAATCTCCTCACGATGATTGCCTGAGACCACAATACTTACGGAGGGAGTGAAGTGGGTGATAGTGACTCAGGGTCAGGGTCGCTGACAGGAACCTCCACCAGAGGAGACTGGGGGCTGACCGCGGCTCCCTCCAACACCCAGGATGCATGAGCCGCTTGACACTGACACCAGAGAAAAAGACAATTCTCCACTCAGAGAGCCAGCCTGATGGCCTCCTTGAGGTTTGAGAGTGGCTCGAGGATGGCAATCTTGTCCTGGATGTCTGGCTCTAGCCCGTCCAGGAACCAGGAATGAAGGGCCTGGTCGTTCCAACCACAGGAGGCCAAGAGAGTCTCAAACTTAACTGCATAGTCTGTGACTGAGTGGCCCTCCTGTGACAGTCTCGCCAGCCGGGACGCTGCCTTGTCATCCCAGACCGAACAGTTGAACAGACCGGTCATCTCCTGCCTGAAGTCCTGGAAGGTGTCAACGCATGGCACTTCCGCTTGCCAGACCGCTGTCCCCCACTTGCATGCCCTCCCAGTGAGCAGTGTAATCACGTAGGCAATCTTGGTGCGATTATCAGCTGATGGGGCTGTAGAGGATAAACAAGAGAACACTGAGATTAGAATGGCTGACATAAGTTGGGATTTCCGTCGTAGGAGGAAGGGGTTGTTGGTGCGTATGTCAGGTTCGGGCCTGGCCGGAGCACAGGTGGGGGCTCGACCGATCGCCCCGCCATGGGTGGCGGACTGGACAGGCAGAGCAGGGAACCGGCGAAGAGCAGGTAAGTCCGGCAGTGGTGAGGAATCCAACTCCACCAGGCAGTTGGGTAACGGGTAGGTGAACACTGGAACACGGCACGAAACACAGCCTGGAGCAGACAGGACTGACACGACTGGTTACTCAACTTAACTTGAAAATAATAGTGTTTCAACTATTAACATAAATTAAAGCGCTCAGGACAAAACATCCAAGACGGTCTGACAACAAAGGGAAAACACGAGGAAAATATAAAGGGAAGAAATCAAGTGAATGAACAGGTGACAGCGATGACAGAAATGAAACACAGCTGTGAAAAACGAGAGGGTGGGGTAAACGCGGACATTGTTTTGTTCTGTGTCGGAGCACGCTATGGTTTGACGGATCGCCACGTGCTCCGACACAGAACAAAACAATAAAACCCCGGGCCAATCAGGTCCAAAATACATCTGATTCAGTTTTAATTTGCAATTGTCTGTTCCTTTGAATACAATGAATTTACATACAACGGTTGACGCGACAGTCTCTTAAAAAAGAGCAACTCACGTAGCGAAATATGGAATTACTTTGGATTTTTACCTGATGAGAGTGGAAAACCTATTGATGACAGAAAACCAATCTGCCGTGAATGGTAACAGATTCTGAGGACAATTTGGTCTGTTTTCATTTATATCTTTGTATTTCTGAAAATTGCTTCCTTTCTTAGATTTGAATTAATAATTAATACAATATCGCATGGTTTTGCGATACTACTTGGTATCGTGATACTTCAGCTGGTATAGTATCGTAACGTGTTTATGGTATCGTGACAACCCTAGTATTTGTGTTTTTTTGTTAGTCATGGATAATAAAAATATGCTGAAAGTAAAGTTTGTATATGTAAATATAAGGTGTATTGTAAAATACAGATTTTTGTCTCATTTTTAATGCTTTTGTTTTTGACAAATATGATGCCCACTTAAAAGTCACAGCTCTGCCTCTTTTTGCATCTTCCCAAAAATAGGTAACTTTACAGATAATGGATCATTTTGTCCAGGACAGGCTGAAAGAATGTAACTTGGAAGTTTCGATAATAGCCTGTAAAGGTAAAATAAAAATGTGCTTGTTTGTGTTTTAATATCCAAAGTCACCTGTTGGAATTATAATAAGGCATATCAAAGCATTTCATTTTTTAGATTGTCTGTTTATTTTGCTCTGGGTATGTCAGATTTCAAAAGTTGTGTGCTGTGCTCTAGGGCTGAACAAATATTGGATAAAAGGCAGTATGTGGTAACTCACTAAATAATGCCAATGGCATTTAATAATGCATTAAGTTTGTAAAATTAATTTAAACTATATTAAATGATTAAAAACTGAAAGTTATAAAACCAACATGCATGATTGACATGCTTTCTGATGGTTGATCATCTTTCCATGTCAGCATGTACTTATGCACACACAGACACTTCCAATCATATGGCAGTCTCTGCTGTCTGTATTGATTTTTACTATTATAGTGAAATTTATATAGTATTATATATAGTATTGCATTTGAAGTAACTTTTTCTACATTCAACAGTCCCAAATAATGTGTAAATAAGGAACATTCTGTGAAAATGTAAGGTTGATCTCTAGAATTGACTGAGTAATGCAATGTCAAGGATTTAAATCATAACAAAATTAATGATTAAATCAAACATTGAAACTCCTTAATCTCACAATTAGATTGAGACTTCAGCCTGGATTTTACAGACAGGTCATATATTGTGTAGCCATACTGTGCTCTAACCATTGCCCTTTAACACTGGAAAAAAACAGAGCATTATAAAACCTGAAAATACTTTCCTCTTTTCTTGTCTCTTGTCAGATGAACACATCGTTAAAGAGACCCTTCTGCTGGATGATGAAAACTCACTTGAAACTTAGATACCAAAGATATGTCATGGTCCTGGATTTCTGTCAAGCGCCTGTTTTGGTGGCGGCGCCCGCCTTTCTAGTGTCAAGTGTCTGTTCCGGCGGTGGGGTCCGCCTTTCCAGTGTCAAGCGTCTGTTCCGGCGGTGGGGTCCACCTCTCCAGTGTCAAGCGTCTGTTCCGGCGGTGGGGTCCGCCTCTCCAGTGTCAAGCGTCTGTTCCGGCGGTGGGGTCCGCCTCTCCAGTGTCAAGCGCCTGTTCCGGCGGTGGGGTCCGCCTCTCCAGTGTCAAGCGTCTGTTCCGGCGATAGGGTCCGCCTTTCCAGTGTCAAGCGTCTGTTTTGGCGGTGGGGTCCGCCTCTCCAGTGTCAAGCGTCTGTTCTGGCGGTGACGTCCGCCTCTCCAGTGTCCAGTGCTCCATGATATGGAGGAGCAGCGGCTATACTCCGAATCCCCCCTGGGTGTCTGCGCCTCACACCCTGGAACATACATCGGCTTGGAACATAGACCAACTGGTATACTGAGACCTGGACAGATGGCCTGTTGTTTTTATTATTATTATTAATATTATTGTTAATATTGTTACTATTATTATTATTTACAGTGTAGTAGTTTGTTTAGCAGTATTTATGGATAATAATGATCTGCTCTGAACTGAGATGAGATGAGCAGAGCGATAGATAAATCTTTTAAAACACAAAATCTTTTTTAGCTTGCACCATGCAGTGATGTATTGTCCGATTAAGTTTACCTAACCTTTATGGCTGACAGCTGAGCCACACTGGCCATGTAAGTGCTGCTCCTACATTCTCTGAATTCAGCTGAATTGGCCTTTGCCCTTTTATAAAGGTACATAAGGGGAGAGTCTGGCTTCCCGATACACGTAGTAAAGGGACTCTGAGGCACAAGTTTTGGAACCTTTAGAGTTCCAGAGTCTCCCCCAGGTGGCTTGGGCTTTAAAACAACCTGGGGCCTGTCCTTCACAGGGCTGCTTCCATTTTTATAATCCTCAATTAGTTTTTGATTTAATATAGATACGTTCTTCCGGCGGGATAGCAGCCCTTGAGGTACCTTTTGGTCGTTCATTAGTCGTGCTTGTCCTTTTGACTTGTGCACTGACTTTCATCTATTTTTCTTACCGCTATTACGGAAGAAGCTATCTTTTCTAAAGTGGACTGGCTTTTAGGCACAATCCTTGGAAGCTTTTCCAAGCGTTCTTTTTTGCTTTCCTCTATTTTATTTTCTAAAGAGGAAGCTTTGTTTGGGTGCATTGGCTGGCTCTGTTGCACAGCCCTTTTTCCATCACCCATTTTTTTTGACGCCCTAACAGACAACACGTTATTGCGTGCATAATTTTTCATAGGCACCATTGCTGTAAGATTTTCCAAGCTTTCTGTTTTACTTTCCTCCATTTTGATTAGGTCTGTGGAGAAAGTGTCATTTGGGTCATTTTGAGGCACAACCTCTGTAACCCTTTCAAAACTACCATTTTTATCATTAGTATTACTAATGGTAGTTTTATTTTGATGCATCCTCAGGTTCTAAGGCACATCTGTCAACCGGCCATTTTCAGTGTTACTCTTTCTGCGAATAACTCTGATGAAAGAGGCAGATTCGGTCCTGGGTGGGTGAGGTTGCTTCCATTTTTGGTCGTTTTGCTCCCAACCCCTGATTATAGAATTGGGAACAAAACCACCAGGAGCAAGGGGGCAGGTGGTGATATGACCGAACCTGTTGTTAATGTCCGGTAGTTTAATACTGTGAACAGTGTGATTTCCGTTTATGGTCGTCATCACTATTCAAATACTGTATACAAATGAAAGATAATGTAAAGAATTTCAAATAAATAATAAACTGTGACCAGAAAATTATGAGCTAAGTCCGTAGGTCTGTTAAGAACTGCATACAAAGATTTGTGATCCAAGCCCGCTACTGAGACTGCTAGTAACAACAGGTTCGGTCATATCACCACCTGCCCCTTTGCTCCTGGTAGTTATGTTCCCAATTCTATAATCGGGTTGGGAGCAAAATCGCCAAAAATGGAAGCAGCCTCAACCAATCAGACTCTGAATCAATCAGACTCTCACTATTTAAGCACTCCCACTATTTTCTAATATAGAATACTATATTAGAACACACAGTGTTATTGTGTTTGAATATTGATTTAGAATATTAAGAGAAAGACAAAGTAACTGACTGCATGTTGAACTAGGTTATTTATCAAAACAAGTACAAACTAACTATTTACATGTTTTAATTTATATTTTTACTTTCATTTTTATTTGTTTTATTTCTTTTGCAATTGTTGAAATTTCGTAAAAGGCCCATTCCATTTTTTACAAGCAATTCATAAAGGCAATATTTAAGATAAATTATACTTTATTTTAAGAATTTATACAATTTATAAGTTTAAATAATTTATTCTGGCTTGTCAGGGCCAAGACGTATAATGAGTTACTCATTGACTGACAATCACTCAAATTTCTGTTATTAAAAACTTTACAGTATCATACTTCACAACCTAGTAAACCTACTGAACTGACACACTAACGCAGACTGATTGTATTGCCTAGAACTAAGTTCATGTATTGTGAAAACTAGAGGGGCAGCCTCAGATCTCCCCCATATGGTTCTCATTAGCTGCATTTACATGGACCCTAATAATGAATTGGATTGTAATTTGTATAGTGGGATGTTTAAACCCTTTCTGATCTGATCTGATTGTAAATGCAACTATATGGGTACATTTTCTGAAAAACAATGTGAGTGGTGCTTGGCATGGCAAACTCTGGAACATTTAAACGATGTTAACATGTTTTAACATAATGCAAGCATGACGTTAGCATAATGCTAGACTCATGCTATGACTTAGCATGATGTTAGCGTGTTATTCATAATGTTATGAGATTGGTAGGGTGTGTTCAGGAAGTTGCCAGGGCAATACCTAAAGCCCGCTGACAGCACAAGTCAAATAAGCCCACCTCGCATGTCTCTACATGTGGTTCTCAAACATTTTCAGCAGGCCCCCTTGTTTAAGGTGAACATTTTTGTGCCCCCCTAAAGGAAAAAAAAAAGAAAATGTTTTCTCATGGTGAAAACATTGTCAAACTTACGATTTTGACAACTTACGAAGAATTTTGGATAATACCAAAAACAAATGACTATACAATGCCGTAACATCAGTTTTCTTTGTAGCCTTATTTCTCTGATGTTGAATATTAAAAATGTGTATAATAAAAATATTTTATTATTATTTGTAAATATTTCTATTTTTTAAATACATAATATTTTACAAAGGACAATCCTTTGCAAACACGTAAAAGGTTTTAAAATAATTTCCTAAACTAGAAATTTATATGCGGTCATCTTGTGGCCCCCCATCTACAATGTTATAATGTTGAGATATGGCTTATTCATTTTGTTACATGGTTGCTAGGGTACAGTAAATGGTTGCTAGTGTGTAGCTAGACAGTTAGCAGGGTAAAATCAATAGACGGATGTGTGCTTGAATCAAAAGAGCCAACTCCCATGTCTATGATGTTCTGGTGCTGAGATGTAATGAAAACGGTTTATGAATTTGCAAGTCGTTTAGTATTTGCAGAGTAATCTGGAACCATAAGTTGTGCGTATCACATTTGGCTACGCAGTGATTGTACAAATTTTACTGGGTTGGTTAGTGATGGCAGCACAGAACATGGAATTGATAGTATTGATATCAACAGGGTATACATTAAGTTAAGGCGGTGCTCTAACAAACATGTGAGCTTGTGTGTCACCAGGGTGTCTGTTCTCTGCAATGGTGTTAGAAAATATTCGTTTTTAGGAAACACAGAATATATTGATGCAAATTTTCACTGGAAAGGAAGGAGAGGCTCATGCCTCAGGTTCGGGTTAATGAGGTGATGGTAAATGCAGAGCTGGCACCATGGTTTCACAATCCTCCTAGTCTTACTAATTTTAAGTTAAGTCCCCTATAATGTACACGGTTTTTCAGGTGAGGCATTGCGATACCTCTGATTCAAGAAACAGGATGTTGGCAGGGAGTTAGGAAAAT
Organism: Botia almorhae; assembly: GCA_036877575.1. Taxonomy (NCBI): domain Eukaryota; kingdom Metazoa; phylum Chordata; class Actinopteri; order Cypriniformes; family Botiidae; genus Botia; species Botia almorhae. Next base: position 519 of record JAZGTJ010020090.1, on the reverse strand, counting down.
TGTATAATGTCTGGTTCTATGACATGGAAGTAACAGGCAATGTCAAGTGCTACGAAACCACCAAATTTGTCTACTATACTTCCTGTCCACCATTTTGAGTTCTTTTAAAAACCTACTGTTTCAAACTCCTAGGTCACACATCCCATTTGCGCAAAATTTTGAGCCTATTTTTCTAAACCCATAATAATAATAATAATAATAATAATAATAATAATAATTTATTTGTATAGCACTTTTCATACATAAATGCAACTCAAAGTGCTTCACAGTCATGAAACAAACATATAAACATAAATATAATATAATTAAAGCTTTAAGTATTTATAACAAATATAAGCAAATCTTAAGTAAAATATCAAATAAAACAGTTACGTAAATACACAGAAGAAAGGAAATACAAGCAATCAAAGCATTGGAAATAAGTCAAATAGAACATGCAAATTGCACAAACTTCACAGGCTATTATGCTCATAAGCAACTTTAAAGAGGTATGTCTTAACACGCTTTTTAAAGACATGG
>JAZGTJ010020089.1:0-10574 GCA_036877575.1 Botia almorhae | reverse complement strand
GCGCGTTTTTTCTTACGCGAAGGTGATAGGGCTCTCAAGCAAGACCCCATACGTCAGTCAGTTGACGTAACGTCGAACGTGACTGACTGAAAGGGAACAGTAACACTGTCACATCAGTTGCATGCAAAGAAAGTGTGCCCCCTTGCTATCTATCCCTGTCTTTTATCCTCCTAAAACATGTGCTCTGGGGCCCCAATAGTCTTAAATTCACGTAGAGGCAGCTAGAAACAGTTGCTTTGAGTATGGGTCAGAAAAGACCTTAAAACCTCAAAACTAGCATAAGAATTTTGAGTGATAAAGTTGATGAAGTGAATATATTCCCTGACACCCACACTCCCAGGCACAGGTGCAGAATGTCTGTCTCTATCTAATCTGACCTTGTTAGGAGTTGTTTCCAAAGCTAAGCAGATTTTTAAAGAATACACGTATATACAATATATTATGAATAACATTAAATTTCACCTCAGTCTTAATTGAGTCAATGGTCAGATTTTCCTCATTTTTCCACTAAGTGCCAACCAGAACAGGGACAATTAAAACCAATGTGGTGTGGGAGTAACAGACCCAATAAGAACCTTATTATTACTTATGGCAGTCCCCCCAAAATTTACGAGAAGTAAATCTTACTGCACCACTTCCTATCATGTGTCATCTTGTTTTGAAATGGCATAAGGTTATTTACATTTTTTTTAAGAAGAAATGGCTCTTCAAATAACAGCAGAAAATGTGATGTGTAAACAGGAATCACATGAGTTTGACTCATGAATATTAAATAGATGACAACCCCCATGTTGTGAACATGCTGTAACAATTTATCTATAGATGTTGCAAGCTTGCAGTGTAGATGATTTTGTTTACTATAATAGGAAAAATATAGATTCACTGATCATATATGGGATTACCTACACGGTATTCCTTAAAATGGTTTGCATGCCATAAAATGGATCCAAATTAAAGAGCACACAAAAATAAGTGAGCTGAAACATAGATATAAGAATGTCTTCCTACTGTGTTTTGGTCTTTGATGACTAATATGGTTTATTGCTTACGTGTTCAAAAATCGTTCTTTGATAATCCAGCCTTAATAGCCTTTGTCCACTTGTCTTCCTCTCTTTTGCATCAGCAGCAACATTATTTGCCATCTCTGTAAGCTTTTCATTCAGCCTGCCAATCTGCCACATGCAAAAAAGCTTCTATGTACCTGCAGTTCAGGATGTTTTTAAAAATGTACTTTTCCTTTTAAGGAGGAATGCCACTGGCTGCATTACACTGGAGAAGGACCATCAGGAATGACAGGCTCTTGGAAATCACATTTGAAAAGGTCAGGGCACACCCAGAATGAACTGAACCTGCTAGTAAGATAAACATCATGCTATTTTTTTACATTTCTATCAAGTCGGACAGACAGAAAAAAGGTGTAGCTTGTTGAAACTGAGTGTGTAAATATATACTTTAATTCAAAGTGTCTCTGCATCATTCTTCTTTAGTTTATCACAGCTTCATTTTACATGCTAATATTTCAGCCATGATACTGGGATATTTTTAATATTCTGGCTAAATCTAAAAACAAAAATTATAAAAAAAATATATATTTTGCACTGCAGTCTGTGATAATGTAAGAGACATGGATACTACAGTTAGACTCCATTGAGATTCTTCTGCCGAAATAACACAAGGTCAAAAAATCCCTTAGCAAACATCAAGGCAAGCCGCAGGTTCAGCAACACACCCATCTTAGCTGCTATAAATGAAGACTGCAAATGAATGCAAACTAAAATTTGCCAGCAAGCAATTGTTCAATACAATTAGCCAACAACAAAATGTAGCCTGAAGTTTCAGAATGAGGAGGGCTGTCAGACTCAATCTAATTGAAATGTCCTTGTTTGCAGAAGAATGATTAATACATTAATATTTTGATTAGGTCTGCTGGATACTTTCTTTGTCAAGTGTTAGTGTTCACAAAACAAAAGATCTCTCTACCACAGGGGGCACCTGGGATATTCTCCTGGTGACAATTAAATAAAAGTAATAATGAAGGTAACACTTTATTTTGATAGTCCACTTTTGTACTTGTCAACTACCAATCATTTGAGTACTACTTTGTATTAGACTGTTTGCTTAATATCTTTTAACACATTCTACTGACGATATGTAATTTTCCAGGTACTTGTAAACTTATTCTACTAACCCTGACCCTAACATTAACCCTAAACTAACATTTACATTTACATTTAGTCATTTAGCTGACACTTTTATCCAAAGCGACTTACAAATGAGGACAAGGAAGCAACTTCAATCACAGTAAGAGGCAACAATGAATAAGAGTCTAACAGAGCTAGTTGACATGTAGTTGCAAATTAATGAGTTAGTTGATTGTCATTATAAAGTTACTTAGTTTGTCTATTAAAATAATGTGTGACAAAAATCAAGTGAAAAGCAAAAATATTTTTAACTAAAAATTGTATAAATAAATGATCTAAGTAAAAAAATCAAGTTAATAATTGTGGGAAGTCAAACATTGTGACAGTCTTAATTACACTTAAATTGCATGCCACAGATACATTTTTCATTTGTAAAATCGCAAGGTTTCAGAAACTTCACTGATTTTTAAAAGATGTGTGATGTGAATACCAGTATCTCACATCACCACACCATTGAGAGAAAGAACAGAGGCAAAATGAAAAATATCAATGAAGCATGAAATTAATATGCATTAATATGTACAACTGTTGAGGTCAACCTGCAGAATTAAAGGTTTGCATACGCAGACTGGATTGTGATTGAAATGTAATATTGCATTTTTTAACTAAACCAGCTATAGCTTGGAGGCGTAAAAATATATGATGTGACTCTTTTTAGTGTCATTTTGGTTTGGAAATTCAGGGTTACAAAAAGAACCCCACTTAACCCACAATGTGGGCTCTTTTTGACAACAGTATAACACAAGCATGAATATAATTTAAAATGTATAGCCATTTTCTTCTGGAAGATGTACTACAAATAACTGCCATCTCCTATTGACCTCTCTCACAATACAGCAATAATTAGATAAGAGTTTAAAATGAAAGGAATGTTTGATTAAATGATGTTCTTTGATAAATCTTCATACTAAATTCAATTGCACACTCTTTTGGTGACACTAAGAGAAATAAAACATACCTTAAATGGGGCACATTCATCATGTATTGAATACAAGAACAAGGTTTTGTTATGACCAAAACCTTCAATTTATAATGGATACAGATTTTATTGCTTTTGCTTATTCACTTATGTCTGGTGAAATATGTTGTTTTAGTCTTCATTGTGTGGTCTAAATTCTCATCTCCAGATGCCTGGATTAATGTGCTGACCTTGTTTGAGCATTTATCTGTGGTTTTAAAGAATATTGTACTGCACTGTTTATCAAAAGTGTTTGAGATACACTATTTTGAAAAAAGCCCTTTGACTAGTCAAGCTTCATACAGAGGGCAATCTCTACTGTGTGGAATTTTAATATTACTAAATATTTCCGCCAATTCAATAGTCAATCTATCTATCGTGGAAGAAAATGTTGTATTCATAAATATAGCATTAACATTGTCTTTCATTATCACTGTGAACCTTATCATGAAACTTCTGATTCGGTTTCTTCTCCTCTGTCATGGAAATATGCTGATGATACAAACTATATGCACCTTACCCTAGGTAGAGAAAATGATTGCATACCTCTTAAAACTCTTCTGGCACCCATTCTCCACTTTAATTTTATAATTATTTTCCAAAGGGGATCTTTAGGATGAGTTAAATTAAATTTTACACTTGTTAAATGTCTTGTGCTGTCTGCACATGTTTTTGCACTTGTGCACTTTATGTATATACTGTTTAATTTATGTATGCCTGCATGTCTGTGATGTTTAGTGTTTGTCTTATCAATGCACCTTGTTTCTGGAGAAACGTTGTCTCGTTTCACTGTATACTTGTATATGGCTGAAATGACAATAAACTCCACTTGTAACTTGTAAATGTCACACAGACAATTTGGAAAGCAAGCCAAAACGATTTACCTATTTCCATTTCCTTCTTAAAGATAAACAACAGACATGCAGGCTAAAATAGGTTCAGGTTAAGCCACATAGTCTAAACCACAAAAAAACAGTTACAACATAAGGCTGGACTTGAGGTGTCATCACTACCTTACTGCCATATTGTTAGTTGCATGACTTTGGAGTTATATTACACTGCTCATAAAATACAATTACTGTTTTCTGCCTTGATCTTAAAGCTCAAACACAAGAGACCTCAGTATTGCAACAAATACCTTTTGGATTTCTGGTTGCGTATAATATTTGAATTATATAAAGTGCTAGAAGCCCATTTTTTCCTGTAGCATGTACAACTAAATATGTTTATTCATCATCAGTAAACTAATTTGTATCTAATTTGTAAATACAATCTGGTCAGTAAGCTGATACTCCCAGTTTGCACATAAAACAACTGTGTGAAATACTAACACTGTTAAAAATAATTCTAAATAAGAAAAGTCAAATAAATAGCAGTACACTACATTCCAACTATTCCAAGGTTAGGTGTATTGTCCTCTAGTACAATTCTAATGTTATATTTAGCTGTGCACAGTTCATGCTATGAACTTATAATGCTTGATAGTCTTCATCTATATATTCTTTAAATCACTTTCATAATTGAAGTCAGCAAAATCTATAATTGGGGCTTTTGTTTACTGTTGTTGAAAAAATCTAAGTACACTTTTTGTACTGTTTTCACAATCTTATCAGTTGTTTTTTATTCATTTATTTATTTATTTATTTATAGTATTTATGTTAACCAGTTTGTTTTCCCCATGCAGAATAATTTATATATATATATATATATATATATATATACACACATATATACTGTGTATATATATGTATATACTGTATATATGGCATATGTCAGTATGTGTCAATTCTATGTCAGTAGCTATTTCACCTGTTGTTTTCACCTGTTGTTTGCTATTTCAAACCTCTGCTGTATTTATGACACCCATTTACCTAATTTAACAGATAACCACGGGGCTGTAATTGAAATTAGGGGTCTTGGCAACCTCTAAACCTCACATAACACATACATTGAGTATGGCTCTATACTTTCTGTAAACTCTGTGGAGTTACACAACCATGGCTCACAAAATGGCTCAGTTTCCCAAGAGCCCTTTGGGTGTTGGATTCTAACCAATGCTGAATGTTGCCCTAGTGACATTTAATTGTTTGTTCTGATATGCTTTCAGAACACGAGTGTGCAAGATTGTTGTTTTAGCTCAAACAAAGCAGAACAAGGACAATAATCAGGCAAATAGCAAACAAGAGAGAAAAATCCAAATGCGGTCTGAGACTGACTTCAGAACATGCTATGTTTGCTTTCTGATTTTATGGAATACATATAGAGATTTAAAAAATTGTGGTTAATTTTCCTGTGTTATTGAAAAAGGATGATTTGCTTGTGGTGTTTTTGGTGTAGAATTTCCACCATTTGTGTGGAATAATCTACCATAAGCAATGTGAAAACAAGGCCAAAGAATATGAATGTTTTTTATGACCATAACAACAATAATAGGCCTGATAATGATATGCACCCCTAAGTATTTATGGTTATTTAGTCAGAATTTCCTAAGAAAAAGCAGAGATAAAGGCTGCTTAGCCATTTATACTTTGTCAAAACTCCAAAAGAACCACATTAAAATGTCATTTTGCATGCAATTATTAAAATTAGTCATTGAGACTTTGTAGAAAAGTCATTGTATCAAACAATTGTAGTTATTTGCTGCTTTTGCAAAGCACAGTGTAATTGTGAAAATTAAGACTACATTTACAGGAAAGTGGCAAAAGTTTTAATAGGAATTAATGGAATAAATGTATTCATACTGTTCAGACATTAGTTTATAGTATGTACATACTATAAACTATTGTGTTTATATTTAATTTCAACACAATTCACCACACAACGTGTGTATACTGTTGAAAACAACTCCATAAAACAAGGTTTCTGAAATTGCATAGAGTATGCGATGGATATTTTAATTTTAACAAGATGCATTTAGATTGCAGTTGTTATATTAAAATAACTAGATTTGTACAACTGCTGCTGCATTCTGAATCATCTGGAGTTTTTGGATTAATCTTGCAGGGCAGCCACCAAGTAGGGCTTTGCAATAATCATGTCTTGATGCCATGAATGCATGAATTAAATTTTCAGTGTCTGGCTTCAAAAGCATGTGTCGTAGTTTTAATATATTTTTAAGATGAAAAAACACAGTTTTACAAATATTGGAAATGTGGCTTTCAAAGGACAAATTGTTAATAAAAATGACACCCAGATTCTTCTCTAATGAAGCAGGCTTTATAGAGCATCCATCCAAGCAGTGTCCTATGTTGTTCTGTGTAAATAAAAGAAAATAATCATTTGGGCAAGAGACCTGGGCTTTTCGGATCTGGCCTAAAGCTCTGCCTCATTGTCACACATCAAAGAACAATGCCTGTGCACCAATTGAGAAACATTAACTAATAGTATACCAGTGCCACCTTGTGCCAGTGCCACCAGTAAACGTTTTCCTATGCTAATGGGCGCAGCATCTGGTTCCGGCTTTTTCACGGGACAGGGTTAAGGTTAAGTAATCCAAGATGTTCCCTATCAAGAGCTACATTTAATGCTGTGTTTCATAACAGTAATGAGAATGTTCTTTGTTTGACTTGGTGTAAAGCATGTGTGTCAAACCTGCAGAGAACTCGGCTTATAACCTTTGGCTGTGAAGTCATTGAAATGCACTTCCACAGAGCCAATAAACTGACATGGAACAAACACGTCTTTAGGTTAAAACTTTGTTTACACGCCACAATGCGGCAATGAGGCTGGACCCCTCAAGGAACTGGAAGTTGTGTGTTGTGTGCATAAGCAGTGGAAAGGTCTCAGACATTACCTTGGGATGTTGACTCAAGGACATACGAGCCTGGAGAAGCTTGGACATGCAAACTATAAAACCTGATAACATCTCGGATACTTAACCCTGTTTTCTAAAAAAACGGGAAAAAGATGCTGCATACTCATACGCTAATGAGAACATTCTTTGTTCGACTTTGTTCTGTGAACCATGTGTGTCAAACACACCATGAATTTGGTTTAAATGACCTATGACGTAATTTCAATGTGTGCTTGTGAGAGGGTATAAATAGATTAGAAACAGGTTACAACTTTGTCTAAAGAGGCATCCTGACAGCATGGCAATGGGTGCATGCTTTTTCAGGAAACAGGGTTACAGTCAAGTTTTAAAGGTTACGTCCAGTCTGGACGTTACCTTTCAAAAGCTACACTCAATGCTGTGTACTCATACGCTAATGGCAACGAGGATACCAACAGGGCAGCACTGGAGGTGTCTAGACCTCTCAGGTTGTGTAGTGAGTGCCCACACTGGAGAGGTCTTAGACATGATGGGATGTTGACTCAAGTACATGTGAGCCCAGAGTAGCATGAACATCCAAACTGTAAAATCTAATGAATGTGTGTGGAGTGGACCAACCTGCTGCATCACACACTTCCCGCAAGGGGGCACCCTTTGCCAAAGCCTTGGAGGATACGACTCCCCTTGTAGAATGACTCTAACCCCAAGAGGCGAAGCTTGACCGTGCGCCTCATAGACTAAGGCAATAGCATCCCTCGACACATTAATTAGAGCCTTTCCTGCTCTGGTGTAATAAACGGTGAAGGACAGAAGGCTTCTAGAATGACCAGATGTATGGTCGAGATGTGAATATACAGTCAGGGTGCGGATGCAGGATAGCTTTGACATTCCCAGGTGCAAAATCTAAGCAGGATAGCAAAATCGACAGAGCCTGCAAATCCCCAATTTTCTTTATAGACATAATAGCCAATAGAAAAAACATCTTTAGAGTCAGAAACCTGTCAGGCGCTGACTCTAGCAGTTCAAAAGGGGTCTCGACCAGCCCCTCAAGAGCTTTGGCTAGGTCCCATAAAGGAACCTTTACTCTACAGGAGGCCTCAGCCTCCTAGCTCCATGAATAAAGGTAGATATTAGAAGATGTTTTACCACTGGATCCCCATTGATCAGAGCATGGTAAGCCGATATGGCGGCCACATATAGCTTGATGGACCTTCTGCTGGAGGAAGTACTTCAGGACCAGAAATACAGCCATCAACTCGAGGCAAGTGATGTGCCAGTCGAGATGATGACCTCTCCAGATCCCTTGGGCTGGACGTCCAAACAGGACTGCACCCCAGCATGTTTGGGAAGCATCTGTCATTAGCATCTTGCGTTGACAACATACGCCTAGAGTGGAACCCAAGGTGAGGGTCTGGGCCACATAGAAAGGGTACGGAGCCTGCAGCGCATTAACCTTATTCGCCTCTTGGGGTTGACCCTTGGGTGAAACCCCCCTTAGCTCTGAGCCACAACTGAAATGGTCTCATGTACAGAAGGCCCAAAGGTATCACTGTGGATGCGGCTGCCATAAGACCCAGAGTTCTCAGAAATGATGCATGATGTTGCTTAGGATGTTTAGGATGGACTTGATACGTGCAGAAGACAGCTGTGCTCCCATGGAGACCTAATTCCGTACAACCACTAAATATGTTGTCTTCTGGGCTGGAGAGAGAACACTGTTCTTGCCATTGAGTCTCAACCTCAAGAGATACAAGATGAGTGAGGACAATGTCAAAGCACAAGCTCTTGAGACACAATCCCCCATCTTTTTTGGGAACCACAAAAAGTGGCTGTAATAGCCTGACTCTCTCTCTGGGAGGGGAACATGTTCTATGGCCCCTTTGGCCAGAGGAGTTTGCAAGTCTTGTGGTTTCATGGTAGTGAAGATCATGCCTGTAAAACGTGGAGGGTGGTGTGCAAACTGTATTCTGTAACCTTTTTCTACTGTCTTCAAAACCTAAGGAAAAATTTGCTTCTCTGAAAGGGGGACCATTTTCAATATTTCAAATCTCTGTCTCCTGGGTTGTGTGAGGAAGCAACAGGGCATTCCGCATTTTGTTGGAAACTGCTGCCCCCTGAAACACAGAAGGCGGTGGGGATGGAGCATGTTGTGGGGGTGTCGGAAAGGAGTCACTTGCTGTATTTTTAAAAGCCTCAGGACTTAAATTTTGAGAAGATGACCATCCTCAAATCCGGCCAGTTTTTGGGCTGCTGAGCATCGGGCTCGCCGCGCTCTGCCTCTGGACCGCCCTTTGAGAAGACTCGCCAGTAAAAAACTATAAATCATTATAATTGTTACGAAAACTCAAATCTCCGCCCCCAATCAACGTTCACAATCATCGGAATTCTAATTACGCACACTTGATTGTCATCATGTTCATCACCGACCACTATAAGAACACACGCTTCTCAGTCACATTGTCTGGTCTCTGCTTTGGACAAGGATTGAAAATTATGCTAAAGATTATGCTAATGTTTTGTCTACTTACCTGTACTCACCTCCTGAAACCAGCTCTTGGATACTCCTCAGTCATTCCCCAAAATCCCACACCTGGTAAAAGAGATCGCTCTAGTCAATATTCTCATCTGTTTATCTAAGGTCTTGATTCTCATCATTACTCACCTTCTTACAGTATCAATTAGTCTATTTTTCAATAAATCCGCCTGTTTGGTTTTAAATACCAATATGTGTCTTTGAGTCTGATTTACCATTACTGTAATCAACTCAGTAATGTTCAAGTCCTCCTGGTTGAGCCTGGTTTCTCCAAATGTTTTTTTTCATCTATACATCATTGGAGTTTTGCTTACTTGCCACTGTTGCCATGTTGGCTTGCTTGCTGGGAGACTGCTGACATCTAACTGACGTTTAACTTATTGTAAACATTGTATATATTTTATGTATGCATGCATTTTACTTTTGTGTATTGTGTAGTTCATGGTACTATTGCAAATCCCTTATTCCCCTGTCCCATAAGATGTTACCTTTTATATGCCATCTCTGTGTAAGCTGGAATCCATATCTTGCTTAATGATTGTGTGGTTTTATCAGTTCAGTCAACCCTTTATTTACAAACCTACTATAAACCTAGTATGCCTAATTAGTCTTATACATCTCACACATATTATTTGCAATAATACAATTAACATGTCTGACATTTGTTTTGTGTTTTATTATTGTTATTCATTTTATTATATGTAAAGCTACTTTGAAGAAAGTCATACAACAACTGTGCTGTATGACAAGGTTTTGAGAAAGGTTACACCTTTGTGTCTTTTTCTTTTACTTTCTTTAGTGTAATAGAAATAACAAGCCTGTCTATAGCCTTGGTCCAAAAAAAAGATTTTAAAAATTTGTAAAGTTTCTTATAGTTCTGAAAACAAAGCCAAGGATAAAACTTTAAGATTTCTTTGTTCCCTAATGATGTTGAACAAGATTTCATCAACCATTAAATTAATGATGTTTCATTTTAAATATACATTTTAAATGTGTCCATTTTATCCTATTCTGTCAGGATCCTGGCTTCTGTCCAGTTTTAAGATCGCGTTTTGCCAGGATCCTGACTGTCTTGTTATGTGTCAGGGCGTGGGCTCAGACTCCGATTCA
>JAZGTJ010020088.1:0-10574 GCA_036877575.1 Botia almorhae | reverse complement strand
ACTGACAAGATAATACGAATCTCAGTCATACTGGTGGAGAACATTGGTGTTTACTTCATGAGCTTTTTGGCTGTTGCTAGGAAACCTGTTGTGTCACTGCAGAACATAATGAATGCTGGGATTATGAGAGAAATCCTGACTAACTGTTTGTGGGTGGAGTATATTTTTATTTCACCCACCTTAAACATCTGTCAAAAGTTTGGCGTCTCACTCAAAGGGAGACAAAGAGAGACAGAGAGCATTTGTTGAACACATTTGCTGTGTTCCAAATCATAGGAACAGCCTACCTAGACAGCAACTCAGGGCAAAATAGGCACACTACAAAATGTAGGCAGCAACATTAATTTAATTTGATGAGAAATGTTTAAAATGTTAAATGAAATGTTAAATGATCTCTGATTGAAGACTTCAGTTTGTGGCGTTCTTGAGATGTCTTATGAAACTCTAGTGGAGACATATATGGGTTGCAGGAAACTGAAACAATGTTTCCATTTGCTCTGTATTCATCATTGCTGTCTAGGAGAAACAATTGAGGTATTAAAAAGATCTCATCTGTATTTTTTCTAAAGAACAATTCAATTACAATGCCCCCTATGTGAAGTAAAATGACCCAATGAGAGAGAGAGAGAGAGAAATGTAGGACTTCCTGTTTCTGGACCAATGATCGTACAGCTCTCTGCTATGTGGCGTCTGTACATGCACTCAATATTGTAAAATGAATAGCTCCTTGTCTGTCTGTCCAATTAATTTATTTAATATATAAATTTATTTAATTCATTTGCCTTCTTTGATACAAAGTTGTTCTGCGTTATTACTGATGTCTACCCCCACTGTTTATGAATGTATAAAAGTTTATACGTTACTGCAGGTCAGTGGCTAAAGGATTTTACGGACTGACTATCCTGCCTATGACAAAATGGAGAGAAATTATGGGATTACATAACGCTGTTCCTTTTGGAGAAGTTAGTCTGATTAAGTGTGTTATTATAACCTGATCACATTGGGCAGTCTAATGATCACCCATGCACAAAGACACGTTGTCAGATTATGTTTTAAACCCAGGTTAAAATTCCAGTCCTAATCCTAATCCAGACCTAGTCGGGATTGCCTGTAGATTATACTTGCAGGGATTTTGCAGGGAGTTTGAGAAGCATGAGGTGGGATTCTTTATCGGGCGCTGCCAAGCAATATTGATATCATCCAGATGGTATGAAAAAACAAAACATCTTCAAAAACAGTGTCTTCAAAACCGCAAACATTATACGTGTCTTGCACAGACGGTCAAGATGATTTATATTGCCCTGCTGTTCCAATGCTTACTAACCACCCAGAAAAATCTCTTTGCTGTTCTTGAGAAATAACTGTGAAATATTCTATACTGCGCTCTGCAATCAACAGTTAAAGATTTTAATAGGAACATTTCTCACCATATTTTTCATTTGTGTGTTTGTTACGGAATTTTATGAGAAACGTTTGAGTTGAAACTTAAATGAAATATTACTGGGAATTTTCAAAAAAGAAATGAAAGAGGAGATTTATCATTTTCTTGTGGACAGACGGCAGATCCAGTCTGGTAAGGTGGGGAATGATTCGAAATGCTCTATATAGACAGCAACTCTGCACACAAATAGCATCTCATGCTGTCTTAAAAAAATGATTTTACTGACCCAGTTAACAGGAAACATTCTCGGAACATTGGTCAACATTCTGTGAGGTTCTCCCAAAGTTATCGAAAACATTCTTACAGTAATGTTAGGGGAACATTTTGTTATGTTTTAATGTTATATATCGTAAATGTTATTTTTACGTTGTTATTAAAGCATGTAAAAACATTACATAATTAAAAAAAAATTAATAACCAAGAAATAATGTTAATACAACACCAAAAATGTTCTAAGAACTTTCAAAGTAACATTTTTAACATTTTTTGTATCTTATTAAAAATGTTAGGGAAACGTTCTTACAACCTAAAATTGCAAGCTGGCTATAGAAGTGATATCTGGTGCTGACAGATATATTTGACAGACTTATTCCCTTCTGGTACAGCTTTCATCTTAGGAGTGTGCGTACAATAATGCTGTCTTGGTAGGAATCTGACTAGGTTTTAGAACATAGCTTTTGTTTTTTGTACGTAGTGGTCTACACTCTTGGAAACATTTTCAAACTAGCTGCTTATTCCAGTTATCAAATGAAAATGCAACAATTAGACAATTGTAGATATAATTATAGACACATCGTGTTGTAATTAAAAATCATTCATGCCTTTTGCTCTCTGTACACAAAGCTTCTACAAATGTTGTTCTTGAAAGTAAGGAAAACTGTATTAAAACAAGTAGAGTAAACAAGCCGGCATCAAATCAAAGGAATACAACAACAAAGGAAAATTGATTTTTAGGAATATAACGAGCAGATTGTGGGTAAAGGAAGATGTTAATTATTCATATTACTGATTTGTTGTTCCAGGACACCGCTGAGTTTTGGAACTAGAGTGGAACGGCTCTGATGTCACACACACAAGCTAAACACACAAATTATATTATTGGTCCTCAGAAGTAGAGACAAACATGTATCCGAATAGGGACTTATATTACCATAGACTTCTATTGCTTTTTATATACAACTAATTATAATAACTACACTAACAATCCTTATTAAAAAATACAATGAAATAATTTTTTATGTTTCATTTTTGCTATTGAGGAAATGTCTCCCTTGTAGCCAAACGGAAATTGTGCCAGATTTAGCTCACTTCTCTGGACACTGTGTAATCCCCAAAGTATAGATAAGTATGTACATACACACATAAGCACATACACAAGTGAGAGAACAAGAATATTGAAGAGCAGAAAGAGAGAGACAGAGATAAACATTGTCTCCTCTTGCAGCAGTGCATTAGTGCAGCCAACTGCAAAATATTCAAATAGTCTGTAATTAGTGAGCAATGTCTGATGTCATTGATTTCACAGTAAACAAAGAACATTACAGTTTTTTCCCAGTAAGAGCACCAAGACTCCAGTAGGATTCCAGTCGAATCTGGCCTTTGTTTAGAAAAGCATGCTACCATATTACTTCTGCAGTATTTATTATGTATACTGTGCATCAAAGTTACTTGCGTATGCATGGAAAATTGCCATGGAATTACTTGGGCAATGCCAACTGGAGTACTGCTTTACTTGCTCAGCATATTTGGAAATTAATGTAGAATGTATGTTTGCGAGTGTGTGTGTGTAACTGCAGAACTGCTGAATAATCCCAAGGCAGGTCTGAAATCAGGCCCGTTATGTGAAAAATGCTGAGGTGTTAAGTAACACAGTCAGAAGTCGACAGTCATTAGTTCCGACTCATTCTCAGCTTGAGTCCAGCAACATTTTTAAATGAGACAAACACATTTCTAATATCCAGTGTGTGAATAGTGCGTTTCAAACTCTGTGACACAAAAAATACACCAAAAATGTACCTTATTCCTTCAAAAACCTGGTTTCATTTAATCAATTTTGTGAAATACACAATATGGTTTAAATAATTTATTTGTACGATTCATTTTTACCACAAGGTTTGTCTTTCACTTCATCAGTCCCTCCCACTGAAGTCATAATAAAAAAAATCATATTCATTCAAAAACTTGGTTTCATTCAAAAATATTTGGTGAAATATACAATATGGTTTAAATCATTTATTTGTACGATTGATTTTTAACACAGTGGTTCAGGTTAGGCGATTTGTTCGGAAATATGTTTTGTTATGCTGTTTGAAAGTCTCACCACATCCTGATAGCAACTAAGTTAGGTGGTCTAAATATATTTATCAGAGGTCCCTAATTAGTGTAAATGCAATAATAGGATGTCCTGTGTTTTGGAGGAGGCGTGGCTTGGGAGAGTGCTCAAAAGGAGGGGCGGGATCTTATGCTTTCAAAGCTAGCTTGTTATTGCTAGCCTCTCTTACCTTTAATTTAATAGCAATTAATAACATCTGCTTTAAACTACTTAAACTACTTAGACTTGGTTGAATTAAAACAAAGCATGTAATTGCAACATGCTAATTAATAAGGATTTTATCGAGGTAGCAGATAATATTTCACCATTCACCTGTTCTGTGCCTCTCTGTTGGCGCGAGCTGCCAGCCTCCACTCGATCTGCCGAGACCATCACAACCTTCAAAAACGATTGAAACACAACCATTCTGCATGAGCCTGACCTGTTTAATATTGTTAAAAAACGTTCTTCTTCTACTGTTCATCCTGTATCTAGCATCAGAGCTATTCCTACTTGTAAACGTAGCTTTGTAGATTAGGCGTATTGGTTCTGAGGGCAAAATGTTAAATGCCGTCTCTCTTTGTAAGCTGCTAAGTGTATGCTAAATGAATGTAGCATTTTAGAATACTATTAAACCTAATTGTGTTCAGAGTCAACATGGCTTACCTGGGTCATTACGCAGACGTACGGGACACAGACAACAGGGTTGTGACATGTTCCTCCTTTTCAAGCTGATCTTGTTTGTTTCGGTGTATCTGCCGCCCCCTCTCACGACGCCTGCCAGCAGTGTCAGAGTGAAAACGGCCCCCAGCTTCACCAGCAGGGCCTTGATTGGCTCCCAGTAAGCAGATATATTTTGTTACCTGCTGTATGTCATGACTAAACCAGCCACACTGCTGGTGACAGCATCTGGATCCCACACACAGACTTATAGATGTTTAGTTACTGTGTATTAATTAGTGTGCTTTGCGCTTGGCTGTTTTGGCTAGTTTGTATAGTAAAACTCTCATGTTATAAAATTCACTTTAAAAGACAACTGCTATAGTTTAAGCAAAACAGCAGAAACATGGTTCTGTTTTACCTTCTGTTCTTAGCTGAGAGTTTTCACAGTAATAATGTTTCCTTAAAAAATTAATTAACACAATAATTCCTAAAAACACAGTTAAAACAGAAATCCCTAGGATTAAAAGTCGCCTGTGTTATATTCTGTTGTCGTTAATAGCCTAAATTTACAGCCAGATAATTTGCAGTTTAGGGTTGTTAAATGTTAAAAATGATGGCTTGTTTAAAGGTTAAATGGTTAAAATGAACCAATTTTATGCTTAAAATCTGCAAACTATTTGCACGTAAAAGCAAAATCTGTGTTAATTAACAGTTAAATAATAAAATGTGTTATTGCTCGTCTTTGTTTTTCAGGTGAAATATTTCCTCTTCATTTCACACAGTGACTAAATTTAGATTTTTTGCAGACAAAGGATTCCTGCCAGACATCTGATGATTGACAGATGGAGTTAAGAATTATATTAACGTCGCAGACATGACGTGTGTGACATCAGAGGGGAGAGGTTGAGTGTCTGTTTATTATCTTCATAATTATCATATCCAGCTTTCAATTTCATGCATAATTTCTGTGTGTCCCATCTTTCCCAACTCTTGCATATTCATGAGGGTTCTGGGCATATCCTTGCAGAATCGAAGGGTTAGGAATGAAAGAGACACATTAACACAAACTCCTGTGATTTGAGGATGACTGGAACCACCCAGGCATGGCGAACGCGTTTGATGATGCGATTATTAGTCTTATTTAATTTAAAGCTGTTCTGCTGTATTGTATTGAACATGGAACAGTATCAACATGGAACACATTCTGCTTAGGCTTGAGGGCTGATGGGTTGCTGTACATTCGCTCTGTGGTTGGCGGAGTGGAAAGTCACATATTGAGTTTTAGTTAATATTGAGTTCTGTTTAATGTCAGATTGATAATGATAAAATATGATATATTCACAGAGGGGTGCTGCAGTATAAGAGTAAAGCCAAATACTGTCTCCTTTACAGCTGAACTGGTGCAGCCCAGTATATATCATTTTATGTGATAATCTCTGGAATGTTTTTATTCATCGGTATCTGAGCGATACGTGAGACAGGTTTACAATGACAGCGCCCACCGAAAAGTATGCAGAATTACTCTGTAGATGCTTGTATGCTAGTGCTCTGCTTCATGTTAGCAGGATATTTTAGCTTGTTATCCAGCTGACAAATCACTAGTGTTTATTGGCCTACAAATGGTAGACGCAATAGATTAATTAATCAGAATGTTCTCTTTTCATAAAGAACATTTATAAGAGAGAGAGAGAGAGAGAGATAGGTGGAGGGTTGGGTGATGTACACTTTCCATCTGTCAGGTCTCAGGGGTGATCATTCATTGTAGCTCGGTCTCACCTGTCTGTTCTCCTCAATATGGCTGCCATGCATTAGGTTTTTCACCTGCAGTTTGATCACTTTACAGAATTAGCCTCTGGTGTGCCAGTACACACACCTATTCTGAAACACACACACATCTTAGTTTCATGTAGCCAAACGTTTTAGTGCTGCATATTAGGCCAGGCCAATATTGTTTAGTTATGTGTGCAGCATGCATCAGGCAGTTATTAGTGAACTGATTGTGGGTGGTCTGTGGGCGTGCTGTCCGAGGCTAAGATTACATGTGTCACCGCGCTGATGGGCGTGAAGGTCAGCTTTATTAAATATCGCGTTCGCCCTAGCTGCCTCGACAATTCTGTCAATACAATACAGCAAGAAGCCTATTTTGTTACCCACAATCCTCTTCTTCAATATCTTTGGATACACCCACTCTGTGTTGAACCATCAATTTCTTCTCTATATTTGTGTGATTCTGTGTCTTATCTCCATGCATCAGGTTTAATCCTGTAGCTATGTCATTTTTGGAACCCTCAGTAGTCAGAGTTCCTGCTCCCGTTGTAGTCTGTTAAAGGTGTATTTGCACACAGTACTTCACTCCTTTATCGAGGCCCCTCATCTGTTCTGGTTCTCATTTATCGGCCTTGCTGTTTCGACCTTACTGAACTCTCCTCCTCTTGAAGATAATATTTCTGCGTGGCTCAACTGTGCTGTCAAATACTTACTGAATACTTTTTTTTTGATCTGATTATTTTTGCTTGAAATATCATTAAAAACTCACAGACCGGAATACCAAACAACAACAAAAGATGTTGTGTTTCATTTCATAATAATATGCGCCCTCAGACTATTGAAATCTGCTCAAGGATATTCTCACAGATAGTTTGTACATCCCAAGAGATATCTCGAGCCTGCTTCTGTTATTGCTAAATCAGGTGAGACAATGCTGTACAAGTATTGACCAAGTTTGTTACCATGGCAACAGACCGTTGGAACATTGTGATCTTTCACTTTGAAATGAAAGACAATAAGCAACAGATGAAGACCATTTCTAACTAAGACATATCCCTCCCAACAATAAGCAACCCTCTGCGTCCCCCGAACTTATACACACTTGTACACGCCACAGAAAACATACTATATTAATATAGCATATATATAATGTACAATATTATACAAAGTAAAATGAATTAACTGCAGCATATATGCTACATGCTACATAACTAAAACTAAAATGAAACATTCTGTATTGATCGAGGTTGCAGATCTGTGCTGCGCTGCTGGTAGAACACAACCAAAACAAATAATGAAGGAATATAGTAAATAGGGAACAACACCCCCAAATTAGTGTACTAGGAGATATTTGGTGTACTTCTTTCTCTCTCTGAATCATAGTTTGTATCCTATTGACTCATTTTGTCAATATAAATGATGTCATACAGCTGCATCATATCCCATAATTCTCTTGGTCTCAGGCTGCTTTAGCAGTGGTGCACTGCAGGGTCTGTGTTTCATTGCCGTTGCTCCTGACAGGAAGTGCCACTTGCTCCGTTAATGTCATACAGTTTGCAGACAGACAGGCTGTTGGCAGCTCTCATGCTATTTACATGCACAGCTATGAGCTGCCACTCAAAACCACCAAAATCAGTCTGTTACATCTGTCAGAGAAGCCTCAAATTGATTATCATACATGATATGGGTTCTGGTAGCAATATATAAAAAGCAGAGAGGCTAATGATCAGTCTGATGCTAAAATATATCTAACAAATGAGCAAACGGTTTTGTTCATTTTCAATTCGCATTTCCTAATGCATTAACTAATCCATATTACATAGACAATCTTATTGTAAAGCCTTCCCAGATATATTAATCCTGATTACTTTGCCTTTAGCCCAGTTGGAAAGATCCCTTTGTTACTATTGGCTGTGTTGCTGTCTGGAAAACACTCATGAATATTTAACGATCATCCGCAGGGATTCGGTATCTTTTTAAACAGGGTCCACAGAGCTCACCAAAGCTCCACCCCACCCCCAGGACAAAAAACAGGAAACAGATCAAGCAGAAAGAAAATTTGTGTTACTTTACTGTCTTTGACTTCTGCGTGACATTGACCATTCTTAGAGCGCTTGTCTTACTCGGAGCTAATGGATAGATTCTCACTGCGTCTGGAGCTGTCATATGCACAGGCCTGGGGTTTAACACAGGGACGTAGATGATAGACATGAGAAAAATATGTGTTGTTTATCTACGGTTTCTGTTATGCTGGCTCGCTCAGCACAGGGGACCATCATCTGCAAAATTCCTCCAGAAAGCATGACATTTGGGCTTATGAATTCCTATAGAGATGAGATCAGCTTTATGGAACAAAGCAGTTTGCTATTTTAATATTAAAAAGCATCATATCTTCGGTGATATTCTTAAAGCGCTGTGGGTCATTGCTAGGGCATTGGTATGAGGCTGCTGAAGTATTTTTAGTGGTTTACAGATTATTGCTATGTGTTGACAGGGGTTATGTGTGGTTACTAGGTAACTGCATACTGGCATATGTCTATTTTATATTTTGGTCCTAAAACATGTTTTGTTATTGGGATGTGTGTCTGTATCATGTAGCAAATAGATGTATAACGGATCCCTTAACTTATCAGATGGTAGAGCATTGCGCTAGCAACGCAAAGGTCGTGGGTTCGATTCCCAGGGGGCACATGCGCTGACAAAATGTATAACTGAAATAAACTGTAAGTCGCTTTGGATAAAAGCGTCTGCTAAATGCATAAATGATCAATTAGCACACCTCTCCTCAAGAAGACCAGCACCCCCACAAAATAACCACAAATTTAGTTTAATTGCATGTAGCTCCTCATTTTTTCAATATACTATATTTTAATATACAGTTTGACTTATTGTTTAATAAGCGTAGGTTTAGAAGGTAAGTATACGGTATGTTAGCATATACTATTTCTGCTAGCAAAAACAAATCACAAAAACTGTTGATGTCACTTGACTCGCACAACTGTTTTTATTCTCCTGCGGTTGGTGTTCATAGCTAACCTTCCTTTTGTTTTCTGTCCCTGTTTCTCAGGTATTTATGAATAGACATTTCTTATATAACTGCAGTGCTCCAGTCCTGGATGTGAAGATTGCCTTTTGTCAGGTGTGTGTTCCATACAGGTAAATTAACAGGTATAGTATTCATTCACTTCCATTCTTCCATTCTACTTACACGCATGTCACCGTCTTAAATACTAACCTGGTGACTGCCCGTCCGGGCCTTTAGGGGACATGTACTTCACACCGGATCGATTTCTTGTAGCATGTAAACCATTCAGGGTCCGTTTTCCCAAAATGGAAAATATGCATGTAAGTGTTTTTAAAAATCAATGCAGTTATTTAGTTCGTGATTCAAATTTAACCTTTTAAGACAAAGCTCAGTCTTTTAAAACCGACCCTGTTTACTTCTTTAATTCACAGTTCTGGTCTTATTGCGCATGATTCGTTAGTGCCGGTTATGACAATAAAATTTTTTACATTAGATTTAATTTTATGTTGACATTAGACTTGATTTACACTAGTGTATATGTTCCTTAAAGCTGCAATCTTTTGTGTACCTCTCTATCGCCATCTCTGTTTGAAACATAAAATTACAAGTTATTTGCGAAGGTATTCTCTCAAAGATGCAATCCGTAATGGTTGCCTCTCTATCACCATCTCTGTTTGAAACATAAAATTGACGGTTACTTTACCTGCTTTTTCTCTGCATATGTTGAAGTCAAAGTCAAACCGACATTTTCTGTACAATCAGAGCAGACAGATTCAAATATAACTTATTATTTTAAGCTTATTGTTGCAAATTGGGGTAAGGTAAGGAGACTTGTTATGTACTTGCTTGATAACTGATTTTTGTTCTTTTTTAACCAATAAAATTATGGATTGCATCTTCAAATTCTTATGTTCTAGATTGATTGATTGACTGACGGTAACATGAATGTGTACTTGTTGAATGGCTCACTCATAACACTGCAGAACAGAGACAGTGTGTTTGAGAAAGTCCATAACCGCTGTTGACGTTGATGTGGACAAATTTCCATAATACTCAGATTAGTGGTCAGCCGAGTTTTTTAATGGTTCATATTTGATCCCGTCCAATCCTGATTGTGGTTACACACAATCCTGGTTTTAGATCCAGAAGGTATATTGATAAATCATACAACATAACTGAAACCAAACTGTACTATGTCCTCTGTTCCTCATTTAGATAAAAGGCGGCAATTACAGTAAATCTTAGCTCATTAGCCTCAAATTAGCACAGTGGGTTTAATAAAGGGGCGCTTCAGTGAGGGCCGACTCCCATCGTAAAAGGCAGACTTTATATAGCACACATATGCATACTGCTCTCTCTCTCTCTCT
>JAZGTJ010020087.1:0-10575 GCA_036877575.1 Botia almorhae | reverse complement strand
TCAACAATGTGCCAAACCCTGCTTAGATTTGCCTACACATCTTGCAGATAGTCTGCAATTAAGTCACAGATTATAATTCGACAATAATGATATAGCTTGTTGCATGTCAACAATTCATTTGTGTCATTTGTGTCCATTTTATTACTTTGCCTAATCAATTTTAGGAGAAACATCTAAGACAACATTGATATAAAAGAAACTGAGACCTGTGAAATGGAAACCCTTAAGCAATTTTCCACCGGGATTGTGAGAGTGTATTCTGTTACCATGAACAGAATGAACAGAACGGATACATTAGAAACTTTTAAATATACCTATGCAAAGCAAGATATCCCACAGAAATAAAAAAAATCACAAATAAGATTTCTTTAATATTTTATTTATTTATCCTGGACAGCACTGAGATTAAATGGAGAGCAATTGGATTTTTTGTTTAAGTTTCCTGTGTCTCAGAAATCTGTCCTCAGAAAAATATTCCGAAATCTCACAATGTCTCCATTAGAGTTTTAGAGGAGATGACAACATTACAAACTGAGCTAAGATGTAAAGTCTGAGAATCAAAAGTCAATATTTTAAATGAAGTCAAACTTTACTCATCAGATTTACCCAAATCCAAATTATTTTAGCCACAACCTACATTAATCTTACAGTGCCATACTTTTGAATGTATTTTAAAAATTGTCTCATTTGTTTCTTTTTTATTTCTCCTAAGCAACACACACCTGAGATCTCAACCAATTCTCCTGTGCCATAAAAGAGCAACCTCTGAGAAATAAAACTTTATTTCCTCTAGGATTTCTTCAGCCATGCTTTTTAAAGCCTGAGGATTAGACCTGTAATCCCAACATTTAACACTAAGAGATAATGTAAAAACTTACAATGGGCATAGATTTGAGTTATTCAACATACTAGCTATCTATCATGCAATGATAACACAGTACTGCTAATATTGTTAGCAAAATCATTTCTGCAAGGAAAGTCCAATGTTGAAATGTTGTTCTCTGGTTTTGAGCAGTTAGGCTCCACCTGTGTGCCTCCCAGCAATTTGCCATTAAGTTCACTGCTTCCTACTACTGCGTGACCCTCCACATGACCTCCATTCACCTGCTAATAGATTCTGTGGACAGTTTCTAAATGAGCTTCAGCCAGACACATAACTGAGCTGGGTCTTCCCAGAACAATTGATTCTGGTTTGTGGGCCAATGGAATTTTGGCCAGAGGGTTCATTGCAGGGGCTTTGTCAATTTCTGATATACTGTAGACCTACTTTCCCTAATGAAAGAGTTATTACTAATTGCTTCCTGGTTATTGTTTAAAAATGAAATGTTTAAGCAATATCCACATCCTCTAAATCCACTAAGCACCTCTTAGTCACAGCTGCAGTTTTGTGGGCAGGTGTATATAACATATCAGCATTACAGGTGACCTGAGTTTAAGTCCTGGCTCAGGGTCCTTTCCTGATCCTTGTAATTTCCTTTCTCTAGTACACTACCCTATCCAATAAATGTATTAAATACCCAAAAATATAATTATTCTTAAAAGAAGGCCTTTTCCTGTGTGCTGTGATTTTATGATTTACACATTTTTATCAATCCTTTAATCATGGGAGCTGGCTCAAATCTCTGAATCTTAGATGCAGCAATCTTACCCTTAGAGATTCTGAGAGCAAAAGGGTAAGAAAGAAATATTTTAATAAATACTAAATACTTTAGGCCTTTTGCTCATAAATTAAACTGCTTTTCTAATAGCCAGTTCGAAATTCTCTAAGGGAACGCATGGATTAAAAATGCTATTGATGTAAGGACTACAAAGTGAACAGCTCTATTACTGTCTGATTATTAGCTGAATATAAAAGAAACCTTTGCCTTATCCTAGTGTAAGTTCTTCCAGCATTTTTTCACCTCCCCTGCACCTCCTCTAGATTTAGGTCTTGCTTATATAATTATCTCTATTCATAGGCCTAGGTGGTATATCCTTCTCAACCCTCTCCATTACGGACAGCGAATCATACTTTAAGAATTTATGGCCACACAAACCTAAAAAATACATTAAGACTTATTTTGTTAATTAATGTCGTAAAAATATACAAAAGACACTAACTGCCACACTAACTGCTCGCCACCTACTGATAACTAAGCTACAGAATGGCTCACTGGATGAATTAGGAAATAAACTGATTTTTATAAACTGAAGTTTGTTTGGTGAACAGAATCAAAATCAGTACCACTAAATCTCACTAAATACAGACCACAAGCAAAGACCAATTACACCCTTGTATCAAAACACATAAACACAATCAATGTGTGCAAATGACCATGCTAGTAAGCTCTAATTAGACTGCTGTTAGGAATGGACCCTATACCCACTGCTGTAAAGATTATAGCATTTTTTGCACAGTTTTTAATGAACCACTGGAGTGCCTGCAGGAGTATGTTGCGCTTAATAATAGAACAACAAAGCTGAAGAAAGATCACGTATTTGTTCATGTTACTGGTAGGGTGTGTGTGTGTTTCTCACAGTGGCAATTAACACTTAACGAGATGTGATAATTAGTCTGTTTGGATATCCTTGCAAACCACCATGAATCGCCTTTCTCTTCACTCGCTTTGAGTTATTACTCTATGTGAATGCTGGTGACCACTGATTCCCCCCAAGCTAAATTCTACTTGCCCAAACTAATACAGGCAATTAACTGCAGTGAAGACATAGATTTCTGTCTTGCTAAACAGAGTATTCTGTTTAGCGAGTAAAAGCAAAGTAAAAGCATATTAGCAAATGCTATTATCGACTGGTGTCCCCTTAAATATGGGTACTTTTGCCCCAGTGGATCTTCATTCTTTTTACACTTAAACTAGTTGATTTCATTTTTCTGAAAACATACAGTATTGTACAGCAGTGTACGTACATCCATCATAATTCTATAGGGGGAAGCTAAGGTAAAATATCCAACTTTGTTTGTATACGTATGAAACATTTGAACATGCACACATAGGCCTATATGTATATTTGGATGTGTCAGCTGCCCATTTACTTGGTATGCTTGATGTGTTTATCTGAAGTTTACTAGATGGTTATTCGTGTTATGTAGTAAAAAATTTAAATTCTTCAATATTGCTGTATTAAAGCCATTCAAACAGAAAGAATAAACCCATCCTTGAAAGATTATACAAGAGTTAGATGATTGCACAAAAGGATCACACTGCCGTTGGGTTCGCTAGCCCCGACCGGCCCGAGTGTGATTAGAAAATACACTAACAATATGAGTGTGATCATCCAACTCTATTAAAAGTTTGTTTGGACAAGCACCTCTAATGTTATTTTATCAGCTAACCAAAACTGGTAGATTATTTCTACATTTGAAATAGCTAAAAGAAACCACTGAAACAATCAATACTACCTGTATTGATTATAAAGGTGACTGGAAGTCTTTGCAAGTTGCAAAATGTTACATTTGTGATTGAATACCCAGTATCTGTCTTTTTGAAGGTCAGATTTCATTAGAGATGTCAGTTTGACTCCATTCGCCTTTCTGTGGTTATGTCATTCTCATAAATAGAAAGAAGACCTGGTTCAGGTGCACAGCATGGTGGAGTGTTTGTAACTTCTTCTTACAGTAGTTGCTTAGAATTTAAACTTGTCACCTAGATGTTATGTTTTAAATCACCTGTTGTCAAATAGAAGACAGTGGCCAAAAATGGAAAGCAACAGAGCTTGTGCTGAAAACACAGAAAATATTAACCAGGCTTTTGACAGATTGTGACAACTCTGAGATCTGAAGAATTGAAACTGATGCAAAGATGACTTTTATCGGCTGAACAGGTAACACATTTTAGGGGCTCAGTAGGTAGGTAACCATCAGATTAATCCATGCAGAGAAGCAGTCCCAAAGCACAAAGCACTCAACCCAGGACAACATGAGCCAGTTGTCTGCATCCCCGCAGTTTGGGACCCATGTTTGCTGAGGCAGTGCAGTGTTTGTGATTGTAAGGATCACATGTTCAGTTAGGTGGAGCTTGGGAAGGGAATCATCCAATCTGTAGCCCTTTCATCTGACTCAGAGGATCCTGTTGCTGCTTTAGAGGCATGTCCTACTGTTTCCTCTGAGCTCAATGATGATCCAATGTTGTCTCCTTTAGAGTCTTATGCACAGAGTCTGCTGCAGACACTGTGGGTGCTGAGAAAGAGCAGCCTCATTATTTGCTGCTTATGAGGAGCTATTTGAGGTACATTTACATTTATGCATTTGGTAAACGCTTTTATCCAAAATGACTTACATTGCATTATACTATACATTATAGGTAGTAACTCCGGCTATTGGTAAACACAGCCTCAAATGGCCAGCTGAGAAGAAAGCAGATTCTTCCTAAAAATTGTATAACTGCTTTCTTGCAGGTTGAGTTTTGCCTTCTCACAAAATTCTCACATTCATCTTAGATCTCCCCACTGATGTGTCGAGAACCTGGAAGAATCCGTACTCAGTTCAAGTCCATACATCCCTAATCGATAATTATACCACAATACTGAGCAAGAGCGAGGGTACTTGGCGATGCTGAGAGTCGAAAAAAGCTTGCAGACTATCTATCTCCCTCATTCACACCATCGTAGAGAAGCCTTCCATGCCATTTAAACCATACCACATGACATCTACAGTGGTTGGCATGACATATGTGGCTGCAGGTCAGGCTGGTGCATCTCTGCACACTGTGGCTATGTTGCATGCCTACCAGGCTGACCTGATAGAGGACCTGAACAATAATGAGGTTCCTTAAGTGTCCCTGGATCAGTTTTGTTAAGCCACAGTTCAATGTATCACATTGTGTTTTTCTAGCATAATCCTTTCTGTGGTAAAGCAGGAGCATGTTCTAGCTCAAGAATTTTAGTCTCTCCTTGAAAAAAGGGGCCATGGAACAAGTTCCTCCTTCCAGAGGGAGTTAGGCTTTTAAAGCCCCTATATTTTGGTTCCCAAAAAGGACTGGGAGCTGTGTCCAATTTTGGATATTTTAGTTTTGGTCTATAAACAGCAAACATACTAGCTCAAGATGCTAACATTTAAACTCATTGTGTTTAAGATCCAATCCGACAATTGCTTTGTTGTCGGATTGGAGGGTAGAGGGTACATATTTTCACATAGAGATTCTGCTAGAGCACAGGAAGTTTCTCAAATTTGAAAAGCAAATTAGTAACAGATTCTGCACTTCAGCCTATCGCCATGCACATTCATAAAGTTTCAGAATGCAGCCATATACTGAACTATATTGATGACTGGTTGATAATAGCCCATAGGAGCATGCAACCATTGAGATGTCATGCTGGTTTACATGAGATGTTTGGACTTGAGATTGAACCTGAAAATAGTGTGCTGTCATCCTCAGAGAGGAACACTTTTTTGGCATGGTATGGGATTCTATAAGAATGCAATGCACAGTAGTGCCCAGCATGTGCTGGATGCTACAGTACCGTCTGCCAGACAGTAGGAGGGTAAAGTGTGTATGGGAGGGATGTGTGGGGTCATCCACAATGCTGGTGACTTTGCAGATGCAGCGTGAGGTGTAAATGTCTGTGATGGAGAGAGGAGAGACCCCAATGATCTTCTCAGCTGTCCTCACTACCCACTGAAGGGTCTTGCGGTCCGAGACAATTTTCAAACCAGGAAGTGATGCAGCAATCCTTAGTGAGGAGTGGGTGTGGAAGATGTGCTTTTCTCAGTCTTCTTAGAAAGTGTAGGTGCTGCTGGGCTTTCTTGGTTATGGAGCTGGTGTTAAGCGACCAGGTGAGGTTCTCGGCCAGGTGAACACCAAGGAACTTTGTGTTTTTGATGATCTTCACAGAGGAGCCGTCAATGTAGAGGAGAGTGGTCGTGGTGTGCTCTTCTGAAGTCAACAAGTTTTAGCTTTAGTTTTGTCCATGTTCAGAGACAGGTTGTTGGCTCTCCATGAGTTTGTTAGCCGCTGCACCTCCTCTCTGTATGCTGACTCATATGCTGACTCAATGGGCTGAGCTCACAACCCTAAGGAGTGCCAGTGCTCAGTGTGGTGGTGTCTGAGGTGCTGTTCCCGACTGACTGAGGTCTCCCAGTCAGGAAGTCCAGGATCCAGTTGCAGAGGGAGGTGTTCAGGCCCAGACATATGTGTCTTTATTGTTCAGATGGGTGAGAGCCAGGTGGAGGGTGGTGGTTATGGCATCATCTGTTGAGCGGTTGGGGCAGTAAGTGAATTGCAGAGGGTCCAGAAAGGGGGGCAGCAAGGTCTTTATGTGTCTCATGATGAGCCTCTCGAAGCACTTTATGATGATGGGTGTAAGTGCAACAGAACAGTAGTCATTGAGGCAGGACACTGGAGACTTCTTTGGCACCGGGACAATGGTGGTGGCCTTGAAGCACAATGGCACAATGGTGCTGCTCAGGGAGGTGTTAAAGATGTCTGTGAAAACATCTGCCGGCTGGTCTGCGCATCCTCTGAGCACCCTGCCAGGATTGTTGTCTGGACCAGCAGCCTTCCGCGGCTTGACTCTATGTAGCATCTTTCTCACATCGACTGTGGTTAGACACAGCACCTGATCATTAAGAGGAGGGGTGGTCTTCCTCGCTGTCACGCCATTCTGTGCCTCGAACCAAGCGTAGAAGTTGCTCAGCGCATCAGGGAGGCAGGCATCACTGTCACAGGCAGGTGATGTTGTCCTGTAGTTGGTGATGGCCTAGATGCCCTGCAACATGCACTGTGTGTCTTTGCTGGTCTCGAAATGGTTGTGAATTTTCTGAGTGTGCGTTCACTTTGCCCTCCTGATACCCCTGGACAGTTTGGCTGTTCTTAGGGCACTCTGTCACCTGCTTTGAAGGTGGAGTCTCAGGTCCTCAGTAGCGCACGCACCTCTGCAGTCATCAATGGTTTCTGGTTGGACCGTGTTGGTGATGGTCTTGGAGACGGTGATGTCATCAATGCACTTGCTGATATAGCTGGTCACTGATCACTGATATAGATGGTCACTGTTGCGTATTCCTCCAAGTTGATGAAGTCGCTTGCTGCTTCCCTGAACATGTGCCAGTCAGTGTGTTCAATACAGTCCTGAAGAGCAAAGATGGCTCCTGCTGGCCAGGTTTTCACCTGCTTTCACCAGTTCTTGCACCATTCCGTGTTAATGTAAACACACAAGCCACCGCCGCTAGCCTTAACGCACAGAGCTGTGTTTCTGTAGGCACGTTTCTTGATTTAGACATGGTGCCGGACAGCCGAAACCCATCTGCCAGACACAAGTGCCTAAAATCTCTCTGTGGTCCTGAAAGGCTTATTAAAAGCTTCTTTTGAACCCCCAGAGTTGACCCAGAAAGCCTCTAACTGTTAAAGTAGCCTTTCTTTTGGCTCTATGTCTCTATATGTCTCTATATCAACAGTGATAATGCCATATATGTTACTTATATATTTATACAGTCATGGCCAAAAATATTGGCACCCTTGCAATTCTGTCAGAAAGTGTAACCCTTTTCTCAAACAATTGTTGTAGTTGCAAATGTTTTGGTACTCCCATGTTTATTTTTTTGGTTTGCATTGGAACAACACAAAAAAACAGAGATCATCCAGTGCCAAAAGCAGCAAAGCAACCCAAAACATATYTGAACCACCATGTTTGACTGTAGGGACTGTGTTCTAATTTCTTTTTCTGTAAACAGTGCCATGATGTCCTTTACCAAAAAGCTCTGCTTTTGTATCATCTGTCCACAGTACATTCTCCATGAAGGATTGTGGTTTTCTCACATAAGTTTGGCAGTCCCAAACTCCAGTCTTGCTTTTTTATGCCTTTGTGTCCTCCTGGGTCTCGTAATTACTATATTGCCCACACCAGTTAGTTGCCACAGACGTGTCTAAATACAAATTAAAGGAACATTACATGCTTGAAAAGCAATTATTTGCAATTATTTTGACAAGGTGCCAATAATTTTGTCCAGTCCATTTTTGAGTTTGTGTGAAATTTTATCAAGTTTGACTTTTCTTCTCTTTTTCTGTGTTTTTCCGGTGCAAACAAAAACAATAAGCACATGAATACCAAAACAATTGCAATTGGAACAATTTACTGAGAGAAGTGTTGCACTTTCTGACAGAATTGCAAGGGTGCCGATATTTTTGGCAATATTTTTGACTGTATATATGTGTGTGTGTGTGTCACATATATAAATAAATAGTTATTATAAATATCTATAGATTTATATGCCAATATAGGGAATTGTTCCAATTTCTAATATGTTTTATATATGGCATCTATGGACATTAGATATATGTACATATATTAAGTTTGCGTAATCGTACGTAATCTGCGTAATTTTTAGGACATAATTGTTTAAATTGTTTAACATTTGAGTATTTTAAACAGCAATTTTAATATCAGTCTCCAAATAGGCCTCTTACTGCCTTTTGATGTGGTTTGGTATAATAAATACTGTTTAAATAGAAACTCTGTATAGGTTTATATAAAAAACTCTATAAGACCAAGGAAAATTTCACACATTTTTACAGTTTTGTATTAGCATGGTTGGATTAGCAACTTTGTATTTAATCTCAGCGGATGCCTTAGGTGACAAAACGTCCAAAAATATACTAAATAATTTGGTTGCCCATAGAAAAATGAAAAAAGAAAGAACTTTTTCACATAAGGAGCAACACAGTATCAGAACAACTATGAGTCACTGGTGCAGCATTCACAGCTGTCAAGATCATTTCTCTCCAATTAGGCATCTCTGGCGGAGCCTAAAGCCACGTACACAAAACTCTGACTGAGCTGTTTGAAACTTGTGCTCGAAAAACGAGGCGGCGATTTAGTTTGACAGCTCTCCTCCGCTCAGTGGCCAAGCTCTGTGTAAAAGATGGCAGATTCCTGTGTTTAAATACCTCTGGTCCCTCTCTTTGTTTGCTCTCTCTCACACTCCATGGCAAGCTCATGGGCATGAGATAAAGCTGTGTTTATTTTGCTGTGTCACTAGTGCGCTGTCATATAAAAGGAAGTGGAAAATATGAAATTGAGAGAAGTGTCTTTTTCAGGAACTTACAAAGGTGACAAGAGTAGGAACAAGAGTAGGATTAAGTCTGCCAAGCACTTTAAACCATTTTTTTGGTGGCTCAGGGGAAGCCTTGGTAAATGCTCAGTCAAAGAGGTAGAACCTCACCAACTTTGCAGGTAATTGTGGGACTGATTGATGAGAGATTGTGGGCTTCCTAGGGTGATGCCAGCCAATCCTTTAAAGGAAAAGTCAGAGAGTAGTCTGAGAACAGTCCAGAAGCCTCTCAGGACACTTTCAGTCCAACAGTCTCAGTTGATCTGTTTAGACCAAACCTACAACATAGAGTGGGATTACAACAATAATTAAAGGAAAAGTTCACCCAAAATTTAAAACTCTCTTAAGAGTTTTAAATTTAAAACTCTCTCTCTTAAAACACTCTTATGACATTACAAACCCAGAAATATTAATTATGGTATGGAAAGGTGTACACAATGCTTTGTTAAATGTAGATTGTGATCTCCTTGTCAAGATTAAAGTTCTTCATAAATTTATTTGCCTTAGTAAGAGCAGGATAATGTTAGATGAAAAGGTGATGACTACACCTCTTTTACCTTTGATCTTTTTCCTTTGAATCCTTCATTGTGTTCTACCTTTCATCTGTTGCGATTGTGTGCGCTGTAATATACACATGGATGTGCCTTACGCAGCAATCCTGCTCTGTGCTCCATCAGAGCAGCTAGAATCCATCCACCTGTACATAATCACCTGTAAATAATTCATTTAATCCCTCACTACAATGCAAGTCTTCACTTACCATCTGAAAAAAATACAGGGCGTGCTGAAGAGGCGATGCAGGGCAAAATTTATTTCAGTAAAATCTTGATGCATTAGCAATTTTTTTCTTTTCTTTTCTTCATAACCTGAACAAGTCCTTATGCTATGTAGAGGACACGTAATTTACGAACCATAAAACGATTGCCTTTTGTGTACATTAAAGATGTGAAGCGGGAAGTGGTGAACTGAAAATCGATGCAATCTCCTGCAGCTGTCAGCATGTTGCATCTTGTTTCCTGCTTGACAGACGAGCCTGCTCTCATTTAATCTCTTAACGTACCCCTGATTTTTCCTCTTGGAAGCCCTGTAGCACACTCAGCTGCATCCTAATGCTCTCGATTTTACCATGCACCCCAGGTGAGGTTCTCGAAAACCATTAAATTGTTTTTCTTCATTCTTTTCCTCTGTGTCATTAAAAAAAGAATGCGTGGCACACTGTGGCCATGATAATTACGCGTGACCTCGATGATACAGAGTCGACTAATCCTCTGGAGTTAGGATAGGTGTCCTTGTCTGGCTTCCATAACAGGCTGTTAATGACTCCACTGGCAGGCCTTGTTTGAAGTAGGAATGGAGGTGGATTCTATGTGAACAGTGTTAATAAACATGCACTAACCTATTCAGCTTGATTAGTAATTAAAGCAAGTATGTGCAGGTTTTTTCTAACTGTGCGTTCACACCGCCGGCGGCGAGAGCGTCAAAGTGGCTGGAAGTCATTCATTTTCAATGGGAGCCGGCGGCGAGAAGCGGCGAGA
>JAZGTJ010020086.1:0-10575 GCA_036877575.1 Botia almorhae | reverse complement strand
TAACCATTAAACCATTAATAAGACCCCAAAAATAGAGAAATACTTACTAACTGCTGAACTATGCAGTTAGGAAACACCTTCCCAACTTATCACAAACATCAAAGCCCTAAAATACTAATACAGTGGCGTCCAAAAGTCTGAGTCGGCAGTGAAAGATTCAGTAATAAAAACCACGTTTTTTAAAGGCTTTTGGAAAAGTAGGATTTTGAAAAATATTTAAGAAACATTACAGCTTTAATCCGTAACTTTAGGTTAAAAAGAAACAAGAATCAGTCGTTGAGCAAGTAAATAACACATTTAAAATGATATTCTTACGTCAGACACATTCAGACCCAGGGCCGTCATTTGGGCGGGGGCAACCCTGTTTCTATGTGGTCTTTGACATTTGGACCTCACTGTAATTAACCTTTTTACATTATAACCTTTACAGTACAACTCAAATTTTGTTTTAAACTTTTTTAACACAAGGGAGAAAACTGTCTACGAGAACATTATAGAGAATTAAATTCTTAAGAAGACGGTGAAGTACTTATTATAACTGTACATCTGATAAAGAAACCAATATATGTTCATGAACTGGATTTTGCTCAATCCAGGATCCTTCTGCTTTTCTTGTACGTGCAAACAAATTGTTATATGAAGATGGCTAGTTGATCCCAGAACTGAGAATGCTAACCAACAACTTCCCATCTGAATCAGAACCACATCTGGACATGGGATTGGTCCATTTCACATCATCAGACATTTGGGAACAGACATTTGGGAACTTAAGAGTCCATGCGCAGCATTCAGTGAAGGGATGTCACCTCCCCCAAACATGCTCCAATGACTAATGACATTGATCTGTTTGATACAAAATAATGAACCAAAGAAGTACAAATAAATAAATAAAAATCTTCTTAACATTTCTTAACGTGAAATCTAAATGGAATAGAAGCTTCTGAACATTAAAACACTGAACATTTTACGATTTCTACACTTTCTTGAGCATTAAACAAAGTGTCCATGAAAATAAATCTTAACAGCATCAACATATGTTGTGCTAATCCTTAATTTATAAAGGAATTAAGTGAGAGAGCACATCGACGCCATGGTCAAAGGCGTAGGCTAAAGCAAATAAACAAATTCAAGTGCATAAAGCAAGTGTACAGTTGACACCAGTGTACCGCAGCTCTTAAACACAACTAATTCAACGAACAACAACTTTGTCTAAAATTGCAGGACAAGTGCACATTAACTGCTTCACAATCACAGTCAATTCACAAGCAGTGGCAAAATCACCCCACAATCCTTCAATGAGTGACTTCACCGAAGGTGCTGGTTTAGCAGCTGGTCTTTGATGATTCTGTGAAGGCCGGGTTGAAGGCTGGTGGTGAGGTGTAGTCTGTGGAGAGGGGATGGAGGAAACCTGATGGAGCTGGTACTGGGTACGCAGCCTGGCTACTGTAATATGCAGGCTGGCTGATGGGAACAGGATATCCTGGACCAACTGGAAAAAGTAAGAAAATGACAGCATTTGGTTAGTCATTCCAGGTGTAGAATGTGCACTTTAGAAACAGAAGCAAAACACTGTAAATATTACCACAACATTAGCAAAACAACATCCCATTGTGACTGGTCATCTTGCTAGGAATTACCAACAGATGATGGGCCATCAAACAACATTGGAGGAGATCACTGATTGGCTGTTTCACATTTTTATATACTACACTAAATATAGAGTTATATTATAGTCATATAACACTTATATTTGATACTCTTTATTATTATAGAGGCTGTATGAATGGTTTACAGTTTGTATAGCCACAGTTACTGCAGTTTCCCTGTTTGAAAGATGAATACCGTCCACTGTCACCTGCTGGTGTGTCAGATACTCCCTCGAGATTGTGCTAGTGGACTGTAGTCTTTGCCATGTGTTCAAGATCAACATTTACGCACCAACAAAAGGTGACAGCACTGTCGGCTTTCATTGCCTCTAGTTCTTTGACGTCGGTGTGGTGTTTCCCCAGCTTAAGTTATTTTAAGATCTTACCAGCTTCCTGATATGGAGGTGGGGTCCTGGTAGATACGGGTATCCCTGATATGGTCCAGCTGGCATGGATTGCCCTCCATAAGCTGGCTGAGCTCTGAACTCTGGGTTGGTATGATGGGTACTGACCTCCATTATTGAAAGTCTGCTGCTGAAGGGGTTGTGTGGTCACAACTGTGCTTGTTGTTCCCGTCAAAGCTGTGAAGAATCAAAGCAATTAAAACGTTTATATACAAATGAACAGTTTCAGACCTATTTATATGAGGCTTTGACACTCACGTCCAGAGTTTCTGCACTTATAGAGACAGCCCCAGGGACAGAACCAGTATATAAGGAACAGAATAATCAGGATAATGAAGACAACAGACATCCATGTGGTCACACTGATGGCATCTGTGCCAGAATGTGGAGCTTTAGACAAATCCTTTATGCGTTTCCTTTAAGAAAGATTGTGAGAAAATTACAAACACAATTTCATGTGGTGAAAATATTTAACAGCATATTATTTTCTCAGTGGTTCAGTCCTGAACTCATTGAAGCCGCTTAAACTGATTTTCAATCATGAATTTTACGGCTTTGGTTCGACAGGACACTACGAAAATCTTTGAGGAGTAAAGCCCTGGACCACTGTCTGCTACAGGAACTGTGTGTTTACCCCCACACTTTCCTTGCACAGCTGGCTAACATTACGAAAGGTGACAAAGAAAAATGTGGTTCCTTACGAGCATTCACTTTGATCGGCCTCAGTGATCTCCTGGAGCGGGTCGGAGCAGCAGGATCGCTCCTCGCAGGTCCCGCAGCAGAATTTATGGCGATTCGACGGAAAACCACAGAATAAATACGGCTTGAGTTCACCGAGGCTGCTTTCATACACTGTACAATCGTTATGAGCTAAACAAAGCAAAATTATTTAAAAACAATTAACACATAACAGCGAGAGTTACAGCGGTCACGCTTTTCTCTGTCCGAACAGCATCTCTATTAAAAACGCGCTCATTCACATCCTAACGCATATACAATACACAGATAACAAGATTTAATAATAACATCAGGACGTTCGGTTGGTTTATTCTTGAAGAAAATCATTTATTGTAACAAAACACAACCATCAACATGTGGAAAAAACGCGCATGTGGCAAAACAACGTGTAGAATAAAGAACGGATACAAAATCGCTCTAAAACATCTTTTAATGAAACATGAAATAAATTAATGGACAGCTTGATTGGTCAGAGCGTGTCAGAACTCTGTAGTGTCGCTTTAAGAGAACAAACCTCTGATGAATAAGTTTAAAGGTTAAGACAGAGTTAAACTCACCGACTGTCAGTGTGAATAAAGCAGCGAGCAGAACTGTCATCGCACTGGACGCCATGGCGCTGATCTGAGTGAATCTAGCGCCACTCCCACAGGAGACATCAAGAAATGAAAGCCAGACAAAGACCAGCAGCGTCATCTAAACGGGTTTATTTTATTATCCAGCTCTGATAATCCTGTTAAAGACATCAGCTGGCACACAAATACATATGTACAGACCAACAGACTGAGACAAACAAACCCTACAAAACAGCCCTCGATCAAGAAAACAAATGCACTAGAAAATCATTTCTTCTCGGATGACTTCTCTAAGGTCAGTCTTGTTTTTTTGACTTTGATATAGTGAACATGACTTTAAACAAGTGTTTTGTTTTTTATAAAACGGACAAATACACATTCCTGGACCAACTTGAGGTGTACAATCTTAAAGTATTAGTACCAGTTCAGGATCTCTGTTTTATATTAACACAACTGGTCCATGTGGTAACATCAGAAATTCTCATCATTCAGTCCAAGCACTAATGAGTGGAGAAGTCATTTTTCCCTAAATGATTCCCAATGACAATGATTTGTTTGATACAGTACAGTGACAATAAGCATTTCAGTTATTCGCATGTTTGGCGGTGTGGAGGGGGAGATGATGTCTATCTAATAAACAAAGCTGAAGGACAGTATTTTTAATTTTTAATTTTAATTAACATTGTAATGTTTGGTACGGTTGTCTTCAGAAATGTTTTGGTAGTTATGAGTCCTTTAACGGCTGATTCAATTGTTCAGTATTGGTATAAGTAGCCTATGTTTGGCTAATTGGTTGGTTTGGCTCTGGAGTTTTTCTTCAGTCTTCACTGGCGCTTGGCTTTGTATGGTCGCGAGCGTTTTCGTCGATCAGGTTTGCGTTGTTTATGGAGCCGACCGATGCTGACGCCCTGTCGACGGCGCACGGAGATGTTCTGCTCCACCAGACTTGCTAACATACCTGAAGAACACCAGAGACAAAGAGCAAAACAGGACCAACATTTGGTTAAAGAATTTGGTGGACATAAAACAATAAGGCAATGAGATGACATGTTTACCCTCTTGTGCCAGCATTGAGATGAAGGTGCAGATAAACTCGTCATAATTATGAGTTCTTCTCTGGTCATCGATCTACAGAGATAAAGACAACACCATTTTTCTTCTTTTTTCACTATAGAAAAACAGTGTAGAAACGGTTGTATTCACGATAAAAAGTCAAAACGTGCCTTGTACTTCTTTCTTTTCTCCACTTCCTCTTTCAGACACACTTCATAATTGGTGATTTCTGCTTCCACATACTTCAGCAGAGCCAGTAACTCCTGTAAGACAGAGAAAGTTCCATTAAACTTTATACGTTGCATAAAAATCTGCATCTGGACACTTTCTGAGGAGAACATGAGGTCGTAAGAGTGTTCTGAATGGTTGCTAGGGAGCAATATTCTATTCAAACTTATTTAATTTAACTTCATCAGGTACAGATATAGGGGATTATAGTTAGGGTCCCCCGAGTATGAGACTAGTTGGATGGGTGGAGGTTTACTCTTACTTTTGGTGTGTATTTTTCCCCAGCAGGTTGGCTGTTGCTCTCTGTGTCACCGGACGGCAGCTTCTCTTTGATGGGTTTGAGGTCCACTGGTTCTTTGATGTCCTCCTGTTTCACCTCCTCTGACGGCCCCTCTTTCGCCTCCTCCTCTCCTCCTGGGATCACCTCCTTTTTCTCGGTTTTTTCCTCCCCACCTGCTTTTTTCAACCCTTCCAACCCTGTTTCTGTGGGTTAACGTGAACCAATAGTCCGCAAGGTGAGGTCAGCCAAACAGGAAACGGTTATGAATGAAATATAACATCTTTTTAAACGTGTGTACATGCGTGTACCTGTAGGTGGCAGAGCGCAGACGACTCCATCCTCCTGCATCTGCAGCAGCATTGAGCTCACCCGCGCCCCCAAGTCACGAACAGCTCGGCCGTGTCGTGCGTCTAACCTGAGCAGTCCGTCCTCCTCCCCAAAGAGCACACGGCTGAGGTGGGACGCCACGGGGCTGGATGGTCGCGTGGCGGCCTGCGATCGCGCGGGTGAGCGCAGCGGGGAGTTGAAGGCGCTGCCGATCTCCGAGGCTGTGTCAGTGCTCTCGTTACTGGGCGTGGGCGAGGGCTGGCAGGCAGAGGTGATGCTGATTCCGCCCGTCCGACCTTCTGTGCGGACATTCAGAGGCGTGGAACCTGCCATCGCCACCGCGTCCTTCCTCTGGGCTTCCTTCTTTAGCTTCTCAGCTAAAACACTGAGCGCTAGCTGGCCCTCCATACCCGTAACTCCGCTGCGGCCCACGGTTCGAGCACGGAGACTCGCCTTCCGACGAAACCTGCCAATCACATACAAGCGTTAAAGCTAAACCCGAAACACTCAGACCTAATTAGACTGAATTAGTAGACAAGTGCAGAGAGAGAGTTAACATACCTGTTGGAGGTGCCTGTAGTGCTGCACTCCTCTTCTTCTTCATCATAGTCATCCTCATCGTCAGAATAAGGGGGCTGAGGGGGGCCGGGTACACGTGCACGGCCGACACCCGTGGCGAGGTCCTCCTCTTCCTGTCAATCAGTTAAAAAGCATGTCAGCCAATGAGAACATCAGGTGTCTATAAGCACAAATATTCATCTGTATGTGTGTGTCTGCACTTCAACAGGAAAAGCTGAACATTTTCACTTTCTAAATCAAGAAAATGTTCCATTACAAACCGAGTTAGAACCGTGATGTTGCTGACATTAAAACAACAGAAATTTAACCTGCCGTTACAAAGCACTAACATCTTCTGAACGTGACAGTGTTCACTGATGTCTTACCTGCATAGGGGACTTGGCGTAGTTGTGATTGTCTAGAAAGGCCGGCAGACGCTGGACGATGGGGACAGGCAGAGGGGCTGCCGGCGGTGGAGCCGGAGGTTTCGCCATGTTTCTGACTTTGCCAGCAGGGCTCGGTACAGCCGCACCACCTTCCTGAGTTTCTAAGGTGGGGATAAAACAATCTGAATTTTCATTGGCCAATATGTTGCTTTTGAGTGTCTGAATAACGCAGTCACATTTTCACTCAAAAATTTTTTAAAAACAGTGAAGATCAAATTAATTGTATGTTGTCATTTTAGCATTTATTATTCATTTTTGCATTTGCTGTTTTTCTAGCAGCAGTAATAGCACAGTTAATAGCTTTCTCTGGCCTAATTAAATTACCTGGGGTGCCTGTGGGCGGAGCCTGCTCAGTGCCCGAAGGAGTCGGTGCATCTGGCCCCTCCTCCTTTTTCACTGCAGGGGGTGTGTCTTCAGAAGAGGAGGAGTCTTGTTGTTTACGATCTTGAGCTGACTCTTGCTGCGATGCCCGTGTCACCTGTGTGTTTTACATGTAAAGAGATGTGAACCGCGTCACAATTGACACACACACACTGATGACAACATTCAAGACATTTAATTCAGAGAGAAAACCTTCACACACGCACCTTCTTGTCTCGAACATGCTGGAGCCCGTCTAGAATAATCTGCCGGTTTCTCTTCAGGACGTCCAGTTTGGACTCATATTTTACCCTGCGGTCTGGAACCACCGCCATCAGATTGAAGCGGATGTCATGGTACGGCTCTCTGAGAGGGACAAAAGGCAAAAGTATTTAACATACACGTATATTTACTCTAAATGGCTTATAAAGAGGATTTCTTTTTACTGAAGAACCATCATTTTATTTCAACAAATTTTTCCCACATTGTTGTCCTAAATAATCTCAGTGACATTTAATCACTTTACATTTGTGTTCAACAATATATCAATAAAATCAAGAATGGAATATGAACTTGCCCTGCAGTCGCCAGTCCTATTCTCTCCATTATAACCCGTCTGGCTTTATCTGTCCATTCCTCATCCTCTCCCCACGGCCCTGAGTGAGCGAGAGACAAACAGACAGAGAAAGAGAGATAAAGTCCAGTCTCTTAGCCTGGCAGTCAGAATCCTCTGTCCCTCTGCAGGTGTTAAGTCTCACCGTGGTCGATGGGATACGCCTTCAGTCCGTCCAGCTCAAACAGTCGCTCTTTGATGGGCACGTAACTGACAAAGTGAAACGCCTCCATCGTTCGGACCGCGCTGATGCCGTTCTGTTTCTCCGGCAGGTGCCGCGGCTCCGGTCTCCATGGAAACAAGAAAAACTATAACTCTACTGCACTAGAACCAAGATTGTTTCTGTAAGATCAAATTCTTTCAGTAATCGGGCAGATTCTCGTTTCATCTTTACCGTGCATGGCTGTTATGAGCTTTCGCCAGCTCAGGGGCGTTTCCGATGGCGTAACCTTTGCTCTGAGATGCAGAAAGTGAAACACGCTTTCAGACACAGTGCAGAAGATGTGCTGCAGGTGTGCACACAGGAGTGAGTATGTTTCAGTGAGTAAAAGACTGACTTCATGTGTGTGACTGACCTCCGGACTGAAGCCTTTGGTAAAAGCTTTAATACGACTCAGAGTGGTTCCCAGCTCAACCCCGCTGCAGTTTAGAAGCACGCTCAGCAGGGCGTGAGTAGCACAGGAGTTTGGTATCAACTGCACAGCAAAAACATCTGGCTCACAATTCATGTAGCACATTTTACTGGGGCAAATGTATAGTGAAGGTTATGGACTAAATAAATGAACCCCTAATGTCAAAACAAGCACAACGTTCTTACTTGGTGAGCAAAAAACATATCGTTAACGATCTCGTCGTCGATGACGGAGGTTTCGTCCACCAGCGTGGAGACTTTACGCCGAGATCTTCGCTCCTCGATCCATTTGAAGAGAAAGATGAAGCCGTACACAGGGCTGAACAGAAAACGATACAGAACATCTTTAGATAACAGCTCACATCTTCAGAACACAGAGTCCCGTCACGAGGAAGCACTTATTGTGTGTAATGGTGCAAAGCTCACCTTTGACATTTGCTCTGCAGGTCATAGATCTCCTCCACCTGAACGCCCTTCACACCTGTGTGCACACACGAGCAGTTTACGTCACTGTTCTTAAAACGACACACGCCACATCACGAGAAAGCGCAATGCGTTTTACAACAACAGCCATAACCATCAACTCACCAAAGTCCTCCACCAAAAGTGTAAACAACCCTGTACCAGACAGAAGAAACACGGGCTTATAATTATACAGCTTGATGTGAAATAATACACAGTGATGTAACAGGTTAAATGACAGCACTCAGAACTATGTTCGCTTGTTCAGTTATTTGGTGAAACAAAATGTCTGATATACAGAGTTTATTTAAAGACTCACCCGGGTCACTTTCTAACTCCAGCCAGCCTTTGTTCATTTTTGCAGATTTCAGTCACCGAGTCGACCCGCTGAATCATTCACCAATCCATAACGTTGCGAGAGGCGTACAAATCATTCGTTAGTACACAACTGTGCCATCTTTGGACGGCTAGTAAACACAATGAAGACCAGGGCCGTCGGCGGTTGTTGACGTCACTCGTGTGCGACATGAGCCAGAGTGTAATGCAATGTAATGACGCTGGGTGGCGCTGCTCTCTCTAACGTTACAGTGCAGTGCATGGACTCGCACAATTTAACTGAATATGTCTGAAGATCACATGGCATAATTCTGTGTAAATAGATGTTAGGTTTCTGCAATTATTAGCCCTGCTCTTACAAGTGTTGTGTCTTTGAGCTGCCTCGGTCATCACACTGATGTCTTAGATAAGAAGCTGATGATAGTATTAACACGTTATAATTAAATATTAATAATAACAGTAATACTATATTTAAATATAGAATAAAGACAATTATAAACGATTTTAAAATAGCGAATATGCGCTATGTGCTTTTAAGCTTTTAAGCTACCTTGTGAAAGTCACAGTTATTTCTGGAAAAGACGCCTCTGTTACACAATAAGACACTTTATGCAAGCTGATTATGAAACAGCGTGACAATCCGCCGGAACAGTTCCGACGAACGGAACTATTAAACTCAGACTTTGCGCGTCGGGGGAGTTTGAGGTCGCTGCTCCTTCAAACTGTTGGATAAAAGAGTCTAATAACGAAAATTAATATTAATAACTTAATGAAGCGCAGCACGACTGGGCGATCCTGACCGCGATGTGAAAAGGTAAGACATCGCTGTGGAGTCCCATACACGCGTTTAAAGTGGACGATGTGATTTATTAGTTAGATGTTTGCACGAAAGCTAACGTCAACAATAGAGAGCATCGCGAGTCCGTGCTAACGTGCTAACAGCTTGCGCATGATTGATGCCTAAAATCGTTTATTTAGTGTCGTGTTGTAACATATTCACCATAATGATGTATTAAACATCTAAACTCGGTGGTCCAAAGTCGTTCTTGGGTTGTTATATGAGTGTGGGTTGATTTTTAGGCTGGTTGTACGTCTGTTAGCAGCTCTGCTGGTCATCCAGTACAGTTATGTAAACGTTCCTCATTCATGTCAATGCAAATAAACCCTTTGCAACAAATGTCAACGGTTTGTGACACACCTATGTAATTACATCTCCGATGTGCAATGAAGCACGATGTGTGCTTTGTGTATTTATATGATAACAGCAGATTCGTGACATGTTCAGGTACTGAATGTGTCGACCTGTGTAGTTCGGTTCTTATGTCAGCGAGTCACTCCCGTGCCGGGGAAGTTGACAGCTGCTTTACCTGTGATGTTTGTGTGGAGTGCTGCATGATGCAGTGATGTCTGAGACTGGTTCTGTGTCAGGTTGAGCGGGGATAAGTGGGGTTGTGCTGCTGAGAGGTCTCAGGTCTTGAGTTTTGGTTAAACGCGAATGTAGATATATCAGATCCTCGCGGCTCATTTTAATGGCAGTGACTTGAGAACCTGGTTTCATTGAAGGACTCGCGGATATGTGCAGAGAAGTTCATGATAGTCAGGGCCTGATTTTGATGGGTCACAGATCTTTCACAGAAGCGATTCAAGCTATTGAATAACTTCTTCCATAAGTGAAATGTTTTGTGTCACTTTCTCACCCTGGTTTTGTTTAAAACTTGTCATGTCCGAATGGCTGTTTCATGCACGGTTGGCTGGCGACAATATTTTGTTTAATGCTTATAACACAAAACTGTTATATGGCTTTAAAAGACAGTGTCTGAAATACAGTGCTTGATATATTTTACACGCTTGTTTGGATCTTAACCGTTCCTACTCGCTCTCTGCTTGTGTTGCATAAGAAACAAAAGTGAAACTCATTTTG
>JAZGTJ010020085.1:0-10576 GCA_036877575.1 Botia almorhae | reverse complement strand
TTATTTGACGCCTCAGTGTTATTCACCCTCACGCTCCTCAGCATCACAGTCTCACTGTTTTAATAAAGCTGAATTCATACCTTCCAAACTTGTCCTTCTTATTCATGTCGGCTCCACTGCTCAGGAGCAGATTAAGACATTCAATGTTTCTGTGAGGAGAAAATAAAAAACAAGACTTCTGATTAACAGACTAAACATAGCCTTGACTTTATTGAGTCACGTTTTTCAGCAGCATGAACACAATAGCCAGTTCATGCACATAGCCACACCCAAACCATCAACACAATCTTTAGCCTTCATCATTAAACGTTCTTATATGAAAACGGGGGACTTTGTAGAAGGTTTTGTAGAAAATTAAGGTTTTGTAGAAAATGCTCTGATATTAGACACACATGGTAAAAAATGGGACACTGTCCCTTTAAATAGCTCATTTTAAGTAGAGCTGCTGTCTCACCCTCCAGAGGCAGCCGCGTGCAGACAGGTCCTCCCCAAGTTGTCAGGGGTGTTGATGTCAAACCCGGCTGAGAGCACGTGCTCTTTACTCATCGACAACACAATGCTGTACAGCTGACCTACAAAACACACACACACACAACACACACACAGCATTGTGAAGCTGAAGGGGATTACAATGACACTGTTGGCTGCACATCTCTCCTATCAAACCACAAATCAGTTCTATAAGAGCTCAATCTACCACTAACTAAAACACACACACACACACACACACACATAAATACATGTACTACACATACTACACATAAACATGCATAAAATGTGTATATGCATGTGTGTGATATATACAACATATATATATATATATATCAATGTATCACAGCATTACTATCTGTTATACAGGCATTATACAGACATAATTAATAAACCCCAAAGCCTGAAAGGTCATTTTATCAACCAAGAACAGACAGTGCTGTTCTATTCTTTGGCCCTCGCTGTCATTGGTCACTTGAAAGGAACAGTGTGTACCTGAGGAAAGTAGCTTACGACAACAGTCAGACGACCCGTAGAGGACGGCTAAGTGTAGAGGAAACATCCCGTGAATCCCCTGCCTGCAGGAAACCAGAGTTATTTTACCACTGACACCACAGGAAGATAAAATGCAAACTGACTAGAGATCACTATTTATTTCCTTGTAAATGCAAATTCTTGTCTGTTTATACACGTGGCCTGTAATCCAGTTCCGGTGAGATGCGTTTTGGGTTGACAAAGCAAAGGCAATTTGTTTTCAACAAGTGTTTAAATTCAAGTCAATTTGAGGGATAGCGACAGCGACAGCTGATGATGTCACGTGGGCGTGTCCAGTGATGCAACAAAGCTGAGAAAACTGTATGCAAATGAAGCAATACCAATGGGAGTAAAGAGAATGGACAACATGAGGTCCCCTATTTCTTGACAAATTGTAATGACATCGTACTTTGCATTTTGGTCACACTTGGTTATGGCCAGTCGTGCAGCCCACCAATAGAATTGAGGCATCCAGCACGTCTAATAATGCAATGACCAATCACTGTCTTTGCTCATCTAAACGAAATGTACCTGGCTGTGTCAGCACCGTTGGTCATCAAGGTGCTGATGAGCAGCTCATGGCCGTACTTAGCAGCAACATGAAGAGGAGTATTGCCATATCGGTCCACACAATCTATCTCACCACCTGCATAGACAAACAATACAGAACATGTTTTTAATGCATATGGCACAAACTGTTATACATAGCAACCTATAACGCATTCAAGGTATACATCTAAAGCTTGGCTAGGCTATTTGTTTAGAGATGCTAACAATAGCAAGCTCGCTTTGATAGCCTAAAGCAAAGGGATGCCTTCTCCTCCGAGCAACCTTCAAATGCACGATCTGTAAGCAGGACATTCTATGCAACCTACCATAAATTGTTTGTCCAATCATTGCATT
Source organism: Botia almorhae (assembly GCA_036877575.1). NCBI lineage: Eukaryota > Metazoa > Chordata > Actinopteri > Cypriniformes > Botiidae > Botia > Botia almorhae. The sequence continues at coordinate 8,650 of JAZGTJ010020085.1, read as the reverse complement.
CAAGCAAAATGCAATGATTGGACGAACAATTTATGGTCCTGCGCATTCCACAGGCGAGATGTACATATGTAAATATATTTAGACCACTTTACTTAGTGAGTGCTATCAGGATGTGAAGAGAGACTTAACCAACATGATAAAGTGTTTCTGGAACAATGTGCCCACCGTGCCTTTAAGAAGTTTGTGCATTACTTGAGAATCAACCGCCAACTGAGCTACTAAAACGCACACAATAATGTGGTACAGGGTGGAAAGGTACAGAAGGAAGAGAACTGACCGTTCTGAATGAGAATCTGAGAGCGAGTGAAACGTCCATGAATGGCTGCCATGTGCAAAGGGCTTTTCCCTTCTTTACTCTGTAGAGAAATCACGCAAAACTCAAACCAAACGCAGCTACAAAGAACAACGTTGTAATTTAAATACTGCAAAAAATAAGCATGCAGCTCTTCTTTCCCCAAGCACACCTGCATGTTGACATCAGCACCGTTGTTGACCAGCAGCTCCAGGCAGAGCGCTCCGTTGGTGGACACCGCAGCCAGGTGCAGGGGCGTGTAGCCGCGGTGGTTGGGCTGGTTCACATTGGCCCCGCGATTCACCAGCTCGTTGGCGACGGCCTCCTGACCCGTGTAGCAGGCCACATGGAGAGCAGTGTTTCCAAAGGCATTAGGCTCATCAATCTGAAAGAGATCCCACAATGTAAAATTACCAACTGAGGGTTAAGTATTAAGGGTTGTAAAATTCCAGGAATTCTGGAAACGTAACAGGAATTTATATAAATATATTAGAATAATGTCACACAGATGAAGACAAGTCGATGTGCCGATGTTGATATGTTGATGAAGTCAATGTGTCTGTCTGCTTATAATAGCGTTAGTTGAAATTTCCAATTAATTCCCATAAATTCACGTAATATTCCAAACTGGAATATTTACAAAATTCCCCAGTGTTGCAACAACAGATGTCACATTGGCCTTACTGTAAGTACATCAGAGTATATCAGAACCCATATTTGTTCCAATTATAAATTTATTACAATTCCAACACAACCAAAATGGGCAAAGTGTTTGGAGGAACCGCAGGGGTTCGAACCTCAGCTCCATTGCCTAACAGGTACTTGACCACATCGACGTGGCCACTGGCAGCAGCAGCATGGAGGGGTGTGTATCCTCGCTTATCCTTACAGCTCTTATCCGAGCCCTGAGACACCAGCAGCTTAACCACCTCCAGATGTCCTGAAGTACACACAAACAGGTTAGTTTAGCATTCGTGTTAAAAAACATGAAATACTGCAGGAAAACTGCCACTCGGTTACAGATTATACATGTAAATGAGTAAATGACTGATGTAATTGATAATGCACAGTTAGTGGCCGTTCACACATAGAACATGTTCTGGCATAAAACAATAAATCAGAAGCTTTTCTTTAAAAGATATTTAAATCCAGTTCACTATTGCCATTACAAACACTCCAAAACAAATGCTAATCCCGCCCCCAGATTGATTGTCAAGGGCTTCGCAACATTCTGTACAGAGCCCCTCCCCTAAGACGTCATGAGCAATTGATGATTGGCTTTCTACTAGTAGGCGGGACTTCCTTCGCTAGAGCAGCCAAATTAAGCACTGCAGTGTTCCCATTACTAGTAATATAAATGTGGCATCTTCTATAATCTTTGGTAGATCCCAGTATGAACTCACCGAGGTACGCGGCCCAGTGAATAGGCTGCCTGTCCTTTTTGTCACTGGCACTCAGATTGGCTCCCTTATTCAGCAGCAACTTAACCATCTAGTGCACAAGAGAGACACAGAGCAACATTATATTTATTTATTGAAACCATGTGGGCATTGCAGGTATCAACATACATTCATAAACACATACAATTATGCGAGACGCTTACATAACGTATCATCTGCAAAATGGCCATTCAAAATAAAAGCCACAATATTAGCTCTGTCAGTAAGTTGCACTTTGCCAGCCCTGTGGAGTGTTTAAATAAAGATGTTAAGGGCTGAAGTGGTCCAGGCTCTTTATTAAACATGGTCATTCATTTGCTGGAGTGCATTAGATGACTAATTCCACCCTACAGCCCTACCTCCTGGTACCCGCTCTGAGCGGCGTGATGCAGGGCCGCTCTGCCTGTCCGGTCGGCCATGTTTAGGCTGCTCACGTGGGGCAGCAGGGCCTCGACGCAGCGCGTGGCTCGGTTGGCGGCCGCGATGTGAAGCGCCGTCTGCCAGAACTTGTCGCGTGCGGTCACGTCAGCTCCCTTTCTCAGCAGCAGCCCCACAGCCCTCTGGGTAATTAAATACAGTAGGTGAATGACTGTGTGAAATTGTTAAAATGGCAAACAATGGAATGAGTAAGCCGTTACTCGGTTACATAAATCCCACGCTCGGTTTGTTTACCTCGTTTCTGGAAGCAGCTGCCCTGTGCAGTGGTGTTAGCCACACATGGTCCTTAGCATTGATATTCGCACCTTAAAAAAAGATTTTATAAAAGAGACATTTCAGAAAGGCAAAGCAATAGAAGAAAAGCAAAGGAGAGAAAAAATAAATACTTCATGCAGGTCAACAATGTGGCTTAAGAGGCATGCAAGTTTACGTTTAAATATTTATTTCAAAACATTACAGCTGCAACCCGTATTTTTTTAACCGCCATCATTTACTCGCCCTCATGTCATTCCAAACCTGTATGATGTTTCTGCTTTAGAGCAACATAAGAAGATATTTTGAAGTATGCTAGTAATCAATCAACAGCAGCTTCTATCGAGTTCCATTGTATGGACACAAAACCACGGAGACATTTCTCAAAATATCTACCTCTGTGTTCCACAGAAAAAAGAGAAATGTCATGTAGATTTGGAAAGACATGAGGTTAAGTGATGATAACATTTTCAGTTTTGGGGTGAACTATCCCTTTAAGAACAGATGTGTTAAGTTATATACCCGCACTAATGAGAAGATCCATGATCGGAACGTCCCCCAGCCAGGCAGCAGCATGAAGAGGAGTGCGACGCTCTTGGTCCTGATACCAGAGGGAAATAAAAATGCTCTTCATTTCCCTAGCACACTGATGATTATAATAGACCCACACAGCCCATATGTGCAGTCGTCTGAACAATCTGTCCGTTTGTACTGATCTCCGATGGCATAATACATGCAGATGACACACACAATTCATGTTCTCACCCATAAATGCCATTTTAAACCTACCAGTGCATTGACTTCATCTTTCTTGTGCAAAAATAACTTCACTTCATCTGAATTTCGGTTAAATATGGCCTGGACCAGAGGCGGCTGAGAAAAAACAAAAACGTTATGATATGGTTTCAAACATGACAAATATGGCCAAATCAACTCAGATCTTAGTGATCAAACTAAAATAATGGGCAGCAATGTGTCAGTTGTGTTTTTCTGGGTTTAATTGACTGATACATAATCAAATAAGTTAATCCGATAAGTGAACAGCTGCACTAAAACAGTCAATTGCATGAATTCAATTTGTATATTGTCACATACAGTTGCACACAGCATACATCTTGCAGTGAAACAACGACCTGCTCTCCTTCTTTATAAAATAGGCAAACTAACAGTGATAAAGACAGATAGGAATCTAGAACATAAAGTCACGAAACAGACAAAATAACAACAACAATAAAATAAGTAAGATAATACAAGGATCTGAAACGCAAAGAAGAACAGTCATAGATTATATTAAATCTACGTAAATAAATAAAAAACGTGTGCAATCGTGTTATACAAATCAGTTCTTAATCATAACAGGGACATTTGCGTTAAATGTGCCGATATAAATATGCATCTTAAAATAACAGATATACAATAGCTGTTCTCTTATGCGGATGGCTGACACCCATCTCATTAGGCTAGTTGCCTGGCTAACGTCTGGGCGTGATGAAAGGGGCATTTAACATTTTAAATACCCTTCTAGCACACCACCCTGATTGTACAGCAAACACGTTAGGTCTATAGCTAAGTGCACGATACAAATCCAGGTTTGATGGCAGATCGGCAGAGTAAATGGGATAATCGTATTCAGGTTGCTAGCTAATATTTCAGGCTCTGTATATAAGCGCAGAGAACGAACGACGAATTGCTTGATCTACGCGACACAAAAGGGTGTTAGTATGCCTCACCTGGTCTGCAATATTGTGTACCCCCATCTCCCTGCGTCAGTCGGGCCGAAAGTCCCTCATCAGTAAGGAATCTAGGCGGAAAAACCCAAGACAACAATCCAGTGTTGCGATTACAGACGTGATGATCGAGTCTTTAGCTGGTGAGGCAGTTGAAAATAGCGACACCAGCGTGATGGCTGCCTGCTGCAACAACTTTCAAAATAAAAGCATATGCGGAGCTGCGATTATATAGCACACAAACGCATTGACAGAACTATTGTGCACGAAATACAACAAAATACACCGATTTTTTCCAAGAGGCTTTTCATGTATGTTCAGTTCCATACAATGTATTACGTTAATATTCAATCATTTTAAATTAATTAGGCTTTATAATTCAGTAATTATAAAGCCCAATTAATATCTTTAGTATTTTATATGTCGTAATTAATTGGGTAATAAAATTGTTAAACGACTTAAAATGCATTAAATTATTTTGACACCAATGAATTAATTTGTGGAGTATAAAATGGGCTATTTTACACAGTTTATGATGTTGATTGGTAACAAAATCTGAAAAGTATTCAGTTGAATAGTCTATTTTAGTAAAGAGAGTAACACATCCAGTTTATAATGCATATGGAGATCTTATACAAAAACGTTAAATCTATGACTTGTATTTTGAAAATACACTCGCCAATACAACCTTCCGGTTGGAAATTTTGATAGGGTTGCCATTTTCATTGAACACAAAAACACAACCTGGACTCGAATAATAATAAAAGACGAATAATGCAGAATGAGTTTATTTGTGACTGCTAAACACCAGAGGAAACATCACTAGAGTTAAATGGCAGATCCTGCAGTGACGGGGAGCGGGTATTTAAACTCCGGAAACGTAAATATCTTTTATACATTCCTCTTGCCTGCCGCCCGCTAGCTTAGCCAAACAACTTTGATTTTTTTTTAAATAAAAAAAGCCACGTTTAAAGACAAATGTAAACATAGATTCACTTGAAAACACCTAAATTCAGTTGCTGTGTGTTGCAAAAATAGAAATATTTATATGTTTTTAATAAACATATACAGTATAATAAACAGTGTATAATAGTAATAGTAATGTGTTTCAGCAAATCGGCTGTGTTTCAAAATCTAGTGAGCTGCCTGTCTACACCCCATTTCTACATGCGAATTTATGCATTTGATATTTTAAGATCCACCACGATATGATCCAAACCGTCATGACAGCAACATACACTCGATTTTGAGACGTAGTCACACAAATGAGGTATTTTTGAAGCCAGAAACGGTAGCCTTTCAAACATGATGTTTGATGGCCGTTTGCAGCGCTCGGGGTCCAGTAAAAGCAGCACGAGTCCCGCGGAGAACTATCAGCTGGCCCGGCGGCGCACGCTGCAGGTGGTGGTCAGCTCTCTGCTGACGGAATGCGGCTTCGACAGCGCCGAGAAAGCTGCAGTGGAGACCCTCACCGAGATGATGCAGAGCTGTGAGTCAACATGCACCTGTATCTACCAAGTGCATGTCACTTTTTTTGTTTACCACTACAATAATGTTTTTGTGGACACAGTTACGGCATAGTAATGACTTACAGAGTCTGGTGTTGAATAATGTATAATAATGTATTGATTCAGTATCACGGTTTTATCAACGTACCATCTAAGACTGTAAGGGTCCCTTGACTTCTGATAAATGAGTTTAAGTGTATGCCAGTATGTTTCTCTGTATTAAGAGTGTCATTTATTTCTGGTAGATATAACTGAGGTTGGACGTTGTGCGAAGGCAAACTGTGAACACACTGCTAGAAGTGCCCCTACGCTCTCTGACGTGGTCATCACGCTGGTCGAAATGGGTTTGTTGCTTTGACTTCAATATATAGCTACTTACCATAGGAATTATTAATATTATGCCCTTTGCATTTGGTTGGAAGTATTGCATAAGACTGAAGCTCCGTTACCTCTTCGTAATCCTAGGTTTTAATGTGGATACTCTTCCAGTATACGCCAAAAGATCTCAACGGATGGTCATAACTGCACGTAGGTGTCCCGCCGAATCATTTTAGAGCCTTATGGCTCTATTTTTAATGTATCTATCTTTGTATTACTGGTGTTTTACCTTTAGTTTTTAATGGTATAACACTTTTGTTACCCATCTGCTTTTGACAGCCCCAGTTACAAATGCTCCAGTGGTCCCAAAAGCTCTCGTGGCCGGACAGAAGCGCACTCATCCTTCACACATCCCAGGCCACTTCCCAGAATTCCCTGACCCTCATACTTACATCAAAACACCTGTGAGTTCACTTTGTCCATTGCTGTTTGTGGACTTTTTGGCCCCATTTACTAGTAAGTCTGGCGAGTCTGATTTCCAAGGAAATGTCAGTCTGGCATCATTGGACTTCAACATACGTAAAGAAAAGTACATAAAGTAACATGCAGTTTTATGTTTCAAACAGATTGCAGCTTTTAAAGTTATTGTGGTTTTATGTGACATACACATTTACAACTAAAAAAACAGAACCGGCTAATGAGTTTATTTTTCAATGGAATTGCCTTATGTTAATTGTGTATGTTATCATAAACCTGAACATCTTGTTTCTGTGTTTAGACCTTTCGAGAGCCCGTGTCAGATTACCAGGTGTTGAGAGAGAAGGCAGCGTCACAGAGGAGAGACGTGGAACGCGCTCTCACGCGCTTCATGGCCAAGACGGGAGAGACACAGAGCCTCTTTAAGGATGATATCAGTGCCTTCCCTTGTGAGTTCTAGACTGTGTTCTAGACTGTGTTCTAGGCTGTGTTCTAGGCTGTGTTCTAGGCTGTGTTCTAGGCTGTGTTCTAGGCTGTGTTCTAGGCTGTGTTCTAGGCTGTGTTCTAGACTGTGTTCTAGACTGTGTTCTAGGCTGTGTTCTAGACTGTGTTCTAGACTGTTTCAGTGCTCCATCAGGCTGCGATGAGATCTCCACATTGTTTCCATGACAGCGCTGTTTAATAGCCACTGTTACATTCATCTTTTAATATTGCTTAAACCTGTTTAAGGTTAAATGTCCTGACACGTGCCTTTTTTACTGTGCATGTGTGTATTCAAATGTCTTTCTGTAATCAGTGATCGCTGCACAGCTGAGCTCCATCCCGTACTTGAGCGCCCTGTTGCCCTCTGAACTAGAACTTCAGATGCTGGAGGAAACTGATTCTTCTGAACAGGACGATCAAACCGACACGGAGAACAACCCCAGCAACCTCAATCAGGCAAGCTAGAACCATTTCATTTATTCCTCCCTCGTCTACATGTGTGCGCAAGATCATCCGTGCTTTTCATTTATAGATACAGTCATTTTAATTATGTCATATGTGTGTTTTAGGATGACCCGGGTGCGGATAAGGAGAATGCTGTTCTGCCACCAGGTGGCGTTGTTCCTGCAGGGAAGGCCAATGATGAAAATATGATCGACAACCCGTATCTCCGACCAGTCAAAAAGCCCAAAGTGAGGAGGAGAAAATGAAACCGTGACACTTAATCTGTTTGTGCATCATCCAGTCCTGATGGACAATTACTTCTTGCTTGTCACATTGTGAACCTGGAAGTTACGGCTGACATTAGGAGCTGTGTGTCTTCAAACTGCAATTTGTCAACAGTTTCTCCACACGAGGTTCAGCTTTAGTCCAACAAGTTACCGGTGTTTAGTTGTTATGATGTGACAGACCGCACAGCACGTCTGAAATATTATAAAACAGGGCAGTTTATAAGAAGGTTACAATTAATATCTAAGACCTATCGGTTTCTTTTGTCTGAAATACAATTTTTAGTTTTGACTAAAAATTATATGTGACATTCGACATGTGACATTCTGGTTTGATTTTTGTGTGTTTGTTACTCATTTCTGAATGATGGTAATAAATGTCTTTTTATTGTTTGACTTTAAGACGTTGTCAAATGTGCCTGTTGAAAATTTAAGTAGTCCATGAAAACAACACAAACATCTCCAGTTAGAATGCAAGAACAACTGAATGGTCTGTACAGGGAAGACGTGTAGATTTAGTATATTTTAAAAAATATGGTTTGAAATAAGTTATAGCCAGTATTATTTAAAAAAATAAGAAATTAGTGTGCAAAAGCACTTAATTTAAAGCTTTAATGATCATAAACATGAAAATTCACTTACAGTTTTATAGTTAATACAGTTTATTTTTCTTTCATCAGTAGAACAAGCTCAGATATGCAACTCTGTTCCTCTGTTTCCGAAAGTCTCTATCACAAAAAAGCTGCAGGACACAAAGCACAAAATCAACGTATGTCATTTAAAGAAAGCTTTGAAATATGAAGATGTTGGACATGTCTGTACCTCTGTCCGCAGTGCTTTTCTTTCTAGAAGAGGCACTCCTGACCAGTCCGGAGACCCAAATTTCATGGGCCACGACACCTTCTTGTTTAGGATGGTGTCATGTGCATATGCCCCTGGACTTAAAAAAAAAAAAGGATCACAAGTCTGAAAGCACATAAGCTGCTAG
>JAZGTJ010020084.1:0-10576 GCA_036877575.1 Botia almorhae | reverse complement strand
TGCCAAGATCTCAGAGAAACATCTCTCACGAGTCTTGTGCAATTGCTCAGAGACGGCCGACAGATGAGGTGCCTGTATTAAAATAATATTGTGGATGGAAAAATATTGCCATACTGCAACGGCCCTGTTAAGATGCAAATCAGAGCTCATTTTCACAGAATGACAAATCGTGTGAGTCAGTGTTAGCCGTGTGCCAACGGAGCACTAGAAATGATCCACAGAGAATGGAAATGCATGGAAACAACACATAGTAAATGATGTTGTTAGCATAAACAACACTCCATATTTCTATTTTTGGTCATTTCGGCGATGCAACGGTGATTTAATGGGCTCCGAAATATATAAGAATGACCCCAGTATTGATTTTCAGCTGTGCGGTTCTCTGTCTTTTGTCTTTAACGAAACGGTACTGTAACACAGAGAGCTAGTTTCGTAACAATGCTGTACTGTGATATTATATAAGGGCAATAGAGTCATTTAATGTGCGTAATTAATGATTGATTTATTTAAAACGAAACACTTTTCGTACATTTGTTTTACTCAGCACCGAAAGTTCATATTAGCTTACAAACCAATTCAAATCTGATTTCTGTGGTCGTTTGGCGGGTTGTGATATCTTGGTCGTTTGATGTGCCATAATGTTGGTTTGGTCGGTTATATAACCAACAAATCACGCGGTGACGGCCTCGGGCGACTATTCAAGCAAATTCAACCTTCATTGCATCAATAAAAACATAATAGGACATTTCAAAATGTTCTGCGTTCGGATAAAATATCGAGCGACTTTTGGCACTTGTTCCGCCGCCATGACAGAGGCTTGAGTCACGTGAAAAGAAAGACTTCGATTTCGTTTGACACATTTTAAACTTAATTTTTACTTAGTCTGTTTGATGGAAGCCGCCGATGACACCCAGTGGAACAGACCCGTGACCCTCTGATGAAGATGTTATTAGAAAACACTGGTTCCTGCAGCATCCATGAATTATTCATGCCGATGCTGTCTGAGGACCTGGTGTCTTCTGCCAGGACGTTCGGAACTGGAATCGATCCGTGGTGGACGTTGGGAGCAATCTGTGATGCGTGTTCCAGCTCTGAGGTTTAGAGGGAAATGGAGCTCATTTTGACAGATGACACTCAGGAGCTACTCACATCGGCCCTTTGAGACACACTCCCAGCCTCATATTGCTGTTACCTTCTAAGTGCTCTCCACCAGAGGAAGGGTTCGTCACAGAGGCGGCTTTGTCAATTTTTGATATATAATGGGAAATTTGAAACTGAAGGGCTCGCCAATACATCTCCGTAATGAAGGTATCTCACGGCGCATTCCACTTACTGAGGGATGTTCTAACATTTTATCGTTCCAGCACTCTCCCAGCCAGAACAGCCTGATTAAAGTGGCCGGAAAAGTGTGTGGTTGTCCGTGTGCACGGAAAAACCCACAATATGAGGAGAAAAGGGCCAGATTCTCCAAATTTCACTGCACAGATTTTAGGGGGCAGTTGTGGCCTACTGGTTAGTGAGTCAGGCTTGGAATCAGAAGGTTGCTGGTTCGATTCCAGCACTGGGGGGAACCAACTCAAGTGCCCTTGAGCAAGGTACCTAACCCCCAATTGCTCCCCAGGCGCAGTAGTGTGCTGCCCACTGCTCCGGGTTTGTGCGTGTAAGGAACACAAAAGAAGATATTTTAAAGTACGCTGGTTACCAAACAACGGCGGCATCCTTTTGACTTCTATCGTGTGGACACAAAACCACCAAGACATTTCTCCAAATATCTTCTTTTGCGTTGCACAGTAAAAAAACAGGTATAAAAGTTATGGAATGACATGAGCATAAGTAAATGATGGAAGAAATTTCCCTTTAACCCCCCCAGGGTGTCACAGGTGATCAAGAACCAGATCACTGTGTGTGATTTATCTTTCACTTGTGCTCGTAATTTAACAGCGGTTTACAAGAACATGAATTCAAAATGGCTGACAAAAGTGCTTCTGAATCTCTTTGGATAAATTTGTAACGCTCTCCAGGCGAATTACATAAAGGAAAATAACTCGTTTGCATGTATTAATTTTCCTTTGTGAAAATAAAGGTTTTATTTACCTCAGATTTATTCATTTAAAAGTGTTAATGGACTCCTGTGGTTTAGATGTTTTTTTAAGGTGCCGTGTGAGATGGAATAGCAGAAGATTATCGTCTCTGAAACAACATTCTAAACAAGTCGTTTTAATTCTTACATTAACGAGTTTGTTGAGCGCATAGCGGCGATTTTATGCAAGTGACAGCGTGGCGGCGTTAAGCTACTGCTGTGTAAACCGATTTACATTCTGAATTAGCGAGACATTTATAAGGTAACACTGAATTAACACAGCTGATATGAGATCTGTTCTGCATGTCCAGACGGCAGAATTTAAGCACTTTTGGTGTCGTACCAGTGTTGTGAATAAAGCTTGATGTATAAATTAATTGCGCGAACATCACAACTGTCATTGTGTTCCGGCGATGTGTTGGAGGAACCTCGCCGGATCTGTCACGAATCGTCGCAGTCAAAAGAAAAAATAATAAATTACGCTGAAGCCTGTATTTATGAAGATCTTTGAAATGACAAATGAACATATTCTATTTACTAACTATTTAGCTCTCGTCATTTATAATTTAAAACGACCTGCAAAAATTCTGTGTTTTCGATAACACGTCACAATACGGTTGTATTTATTAACATTAGTTACTGCATTAGCTAGCATAAATTTTCCGGGACAATACTAGTAAAGCAGTTTTTAATCTGAGCTTGTTATTTTCAGCGTTTACCAATACATTATTAAAATAAAAAATAGTTAACGAACAATGAACTAACACGCAATTGTAATGGTGCGGGTGCGAATCCCAGGAAACATGCGTACTGACCAAATGTACGGTATAGTCTGATAGCACTTCACAACACTGAAGTCGCTTATGCCACATGCATAAATGTTAATTAACTAGCATTAATTAAGATGAATACATGTTGAAATACTAGTTTGTTCATGTTAGCTAATTCATTTACTGATGCAAACAAATGCAACCTGATTGTAAAGTGTCATTATGTTGTCTAAACGGTAAAAATTACATCTCAGCCTTTTTTGCCTGTACTGCCTTTATGTTGGTTTTAATTAAAAATGTATTGTGTTGAGTATTGCAATGCAGCAGTGTTTGCTGTATCACGGTAATGAGAATCTAATGAGAGTCATTCAGAAGATGATGTATGTCCAGATGCATTACGGTAATGAATTGGAGGAGGAAAATGTTTTAATGGTCGTGGAAAAAATGTCACAACGCGGAACATCTTAATGGTCCTAGAAATATAAAGACGCAGTTGATTAAAGGCCAGATAAATAGGAAAGGAAATTAAATTATTATTATAATGATACTATGTATCGTTCAGTCATTGTGATTGAGCGATTCATTCTGGTTTATTGACACGTTTTTGCATCTTTGCACGACACAGATATTATTACAGAAAATGTTGCTCTCGGGAGTCAATAACATTATCATCAGCTGTTTGGACACAGTGGGGTTTGTTTGGATGCCATATTGTTATTGCTCAATGAAGCGTTCAAGCAGAGCGTGTATTCCAAACCAGAATTTGTGGTACGTGTTTAGAGACCTCCCAAAAACAGACCAATATATAGTTCGACAATATTGCTCACTGAATTATTTAGTAGGTCCCCGAGCAATCAGAAATGCCACATTTGCATTCGTATTGAGAAATGCTTATTGGTTTCCAGTCAGTTAATCTGTTTCGCCGTTCACATATTAGCAAAGCAATGCAGGCATAAAACTCCAGCGCTTTTAAAAGTTTTAGGCGAAGCAAAAATAAAAGCAAATCGTGAAACGTTTCCTCTGTGGGTTTACACGCGCAGCTAGCGCTGTTGTCCGTCAACACAGGTCTTTGGTAAGTGTGCTTTCATGCTAAGCGAGGCCGAATATTTCCTCATCTGTGCACAAACCAACCAGCAAAGTGAAATAATTTCAAATTTGTTTTCATTCATGCGTAATAAGTTTAAATTTTCTTTTTTTAAATTTGTTTCACTTTCGTACAAGTCAGTAACATCTGTCATCTGCCAAAGTAACTTGTCATAATTAAATGTTGATGATGTTTTCTCCTTTATATTTTCTCCAAGGGCTGTTTTCCTGACCTTAGCACATGGATTTCAAGACTCCAAATGAAGAGGTAAATTACTCGGATTTTAATGGATTTTAAATGCCAGTGTTTAAATACTAGCGTGGAAGTTCGGATAAAGCTAATAAAATCATACGGTTTGTAACAATAAGAACGTTTCCCTAATGTTTCCACGAACTAACAAAAACATAAAACATTGTATTTTGAAAGTTCTAGAAACATTTGAAGTTGTATTAACGTTATTCAAACATTGACTGTTATTGCGAAACCATTTTTGATAACTTTTAAAGAGATAAGTTTAAAGAATGTTAGTCAATGTTCTGAGAACGTTCTCATATAGCTGGCTGCGTACTAAAATAAAGGCTTTAGTGTTCAAGTGCTAGCGTGGAGGTTCGGATGAAGCGAATAATACACAGTTTGTAGCAGACCTATTTTCGAGCTCTTTGTTGAAGGAAACTCTGACCAAACAAATGCTTTCAGAAGTTATGGAGAGAGGCAGGAACACATTGATCAAATAAATGGATTAGTGGTCTTTCCACCATGAAAAGAGATGTTGGGTCAAATACCATTGCTTTCATTCCCCTCTCTGGAGATCAAGTTAGGAATTATTAACAGAAACAGGTTTACAATAGCAGGCTCTGCAATATTCTATTATATCTACAGAATAAGAGTGACTCGACCCAAGACCAGAATGGTAAGAGCAAAAGTATAAAAAAAATATGGGAAACGCAATTTCCGTGAGGCTAACAATAGCAAGCTAGCTAGCTAAGAAAGCTTCTAAGTGCTCTCCAAAGCCACGCCTCCTCCAACACATGAACACATATACAGTTTGACAAGCAAGTAGGACATCCTATCATTGCATTCGGACCGAACGCAATTATTGGACAATTATTTTTATGATCCTGCGTTCTCTTCCAGAGAAGATAGAAATATATATAAACATATTTAGACCACCTTGTGATCGCTGTCAGGGTGTGAAGAGATTTTCAACCAGCGCAACAAAAAATGTTTCCGGAAAGCGTCGCCTATCCCGCCTTTAATAGCCGTTGGGATCAAAAATGAGGTCACGTAGAAGATGAATGAGCGCTCTGAGGAAGATAAGTCTCGTTTATATAGGCAGAGATGGTACGATCTGCATGTCCAGTGATTTTTAAACCTTGACACCTTGTGGCCAGAATTCCGCATTTTCTCTGTGACTTTTTATACGATGATGATACACCTGATGTATCCCCATTGCAAAAGCAACAGTATGAGAAACTGAGTCATATTTCAGCCTGCGCTCATTCCTCCCTGTTACACAGAGAAATATGTAAGTAGAACATGTGTGTAGGACAATTATGGTAATTGGCTGTCTAGTATGGGTCTTATAGGTACGCCTGAGCAGGATGTTGTGACTGTGAATCTCAAGGGTACGCTAAAAATGGCTGACGCTTGATCGCCATGGCAACAGAATCACAGAATCGTATAAAATACATAAGATCATTCGAAATGTAGGAGACATGTGAATGAAAGAAAAGTGATGTTTCAGGAAAAACCAATGACTTACAAAAGCTCTCTTTCATAACTACCTGGCTAACAATTTAAGGTAGTAAGAACATTCCCCTAACGCTTCCATGAAGAAACAAAAACATAAAAAAAGTGATTTTGAAAGTTCTAGAAAGGTTAGAAGTTGTATTAACGTTATTTGAACATTTTTTAATTAAACTGTAATGTTTTTAAAAACATTCTACGCACAACTTAAGAATTACCTTTTTGATACAGTGTGTATGACATTTAAAAAGTTCTTCTAATGTTATTGCAAAACGTTTTTGATTACTTTTAGCGAGATCACGTTTAGAGAATGTTAGTTAATGTTCTGAGAACGTTCTCCTATAGCTGGGTGCATACTAAAATAAAGGCTTTAATGGTGATTTCGTAATGAACGTGGACCCAATGTCACGTTTAATCCTGACAGGCGGTTTGTCATGTTAAAATACATTCAAGGGCATCTGGACTTCGTTATCCACTGGCTGAAGATGTTGAAGATGTTGTCACTTATATTTAAAGCTTCAGCTGTCATGATGACAAGTGTCTTTGTGACGATGTTTATTTCTTCATCAGATAACTGATGAGGCTGTTGGGATGAGTGGCAAAACGCCTCTGACAAATGGGTAACCAACACCAGATGGTCCAGAATTAAAACGTAAACTGGTGTTTTGCAACCCGGTTGACTAGGAACCTTCAGCTGTGTATCAGCCACGCAAAGACTGACGCTGCACTTTCCAAAAAGCAAACATCATGCGCGAAACAATGACTGTTTATCACACAATCAGTTTTACGGCTAATTAACTTCCTGGTGTCAAGTGAGCATTACAGATGTGCGCGTCTTTGCCTCTTTCAGACGAAGACTGGGATTTATTTGCTTCAAGATGGTAACGAGGAGCCCTTCAATATCCGTCTGCACCTGGCCAAAGATATCCTCACCATTCAAGAACAAGACGTCATCTGTGTTTCTGGAGAACCGTTCTACTCAAGCGTGAGTTCCAATGACATCATAGTCCTGGATGCTGATTGGTCAATACAGTGTTCTAGCTGTGCTACATTCTGCAGTTTAGTACACTTCCATCCAACGGTCTGTTATTGTTTACATGTGAAGGATTATTGCTTGTAAACAGATATTCAATGGGAATTTTATGGGGGGTGGGGTGATTTTGCCCTTACGTAATAGAAAGGGGGTTAATTTTTTATAACAAATAAAGGGGTTAATTTTGATTAAAAATTGTGAAGACGTTTCGTACTGAACAATGCTCTTTAGCATGCCTGTCTGCATAATACAGCACAGACGTTCGTACCCCAGCGCCTAATACTTGGATAACTATAAAACTTTGGTTTAAATTCAGTCAAGGATTGTTTACCGTGGAGGTTATTAATAAATACATGCCCTGAGTCATTACCCCAAAACATCTTGCAGCCTGGAAATAAAAACTTTCAACGAGTCAAGGTTCTTTGGATCTGGGATGCGTCATCAGAGCGCTGCAGAGAAATTCAGTTATGATTTTTTGAAAACATATATGCCTTTGTTTAGCTTTTGATTCTTTGAGATCAGAAGCGCCGTGGCAGTGATATTGTACAGGTATATTTTTGTTTTGCAATCGTTTGTTTTCACAATCGCCTCATTGATTATCATTAGTGTAGAGGCTGAAGAGGGATTTAAACTCGTGTAAACAGCAGATCATGGTGTATTTGCTAGCCCTTAATTAAATTACTAACATTGTTGGCCAGGTGCCAGTTCCCCCCTGGGAAATCTACATGAAACGGAGGCAATTAAGACTAATTAAGTATCTTGGTGGACAAGAATCGAAGATGGAAGGTAAAATACCTTCCGCCTCCAGAGACGTGCTGCGCATTGCAAGGTAAAAGCGAGTTTTGTTTTTGTTCTTTGTAGGAACGAACAGTAACGATTCGCCGGCAGACGATCGGAGGCTTCGGTTTGAGTATCAAGGTGAATTTAAACGTATAACTATAATTTCTCACAGCGATGTGATTTTTGAAACAACGTTGAAAATCGTTGTATCATCATTTTTTCATAGGGTGGTGCCGAGCACAAAATCCCTGTTGTGATTTCCAAAATATCAAAGGAACAGAAGGGTAAGCTGTTTATATTTTCTTTCTCCAGCCTTATTTAAAAAACATGACAGTGTTTATTGGTTTATATTTGTGTTTTTTCTCTTTGTTTACAGCCGAACTTTCTGGTCTCTTGTTTATTGGAGATGGAATTCTTCAGGTATGTGCTGTTTCATTACCGTAGTAACAAATTGCAGACTGTTACTGTAGCAACATTTTCACGTTTACATTTTTAATTGAAACTGTCGTTTTGTAGTGATGTTTTTACAGTTCTGTATTCCATCTGAGTTATGTACCTTTAATTTTAACGGTTGTCGTCTTAGTTGTATATAATGATGTCAGTTTCTAGAATCTAGTTTCTTAAACTCATTGCGTCAGACATTGATTTCATTAGATTTATGCTGTCGAACATGAAATTATAGTAAATGTGGGAATTCTCGGATTTGGAGTGTGTTACATTTTCTCAGACCGATTTCCCCAAGCTCACCAGAACACCTTATAATTTTCCCAAACAGACTGAAATTTTGTTTACTTTGAATGAACATGACATGAAAAAGCATCTTTTAGATTTGTTTTCCTAACGTTTCTGTGAAGTAACAACAATATTTATTTCCAAAGTTCTAGGAACATTTCAAGCATCCACATTTTTAAACGTTGACATTGTTTGGTCACAAGAATGTTATTTAAACAATGTTTTAATTCTGTAATGTTTTTAAAATGTTGCACTAACAACTTAAGCATACTGTCTTTGATATATATGATATATAATGTTAAAAACATTCTACTAACGTTACTGCAAGAATGTTTTTTGATAACTTTAAGAGAATTTACAGAGAATGTTAGCCAGCATTCTGAGAATGTTCTCTGTTAGCTCTGTTTTATCCACAACTGTGTGGATAAAAGAGGTTGAGTTTAAAAACTCAGAGCAAACAAATAATGAGGACCCCAGAAAAGAGAAAGATGAAGAAAAAAAGAAAAGATCTGGACTGAGAAGAGGAGGAGTGGGTGGAGGGCGATCAACTCGTGCTCTCTCTCTGAGAGAAATTGCAGACTGTGTGTCACAGTCTGCGCAGCCGGTCAACAAGAACCCAACATCACCATCTGTGTGCTGCTGTGATGTCTCAAACCATACAGTAGTGCCAGACTGTTATTTTTACAGTAAATGTCCTCTTGCGCTTCCAGAGAGAAACAGGAACTCCTGGACCTAAGTTTGCTGTGGGTTTCTGTTCGAACGTCCATGCAACGTTAGTGCACGAGCGATTTGATAATCGCACACGTGTTGTGATGGGGTTCCCTTCATCACATTCTTAGGTTCTAAATGCATTTAAGGGTTCTTGTAGTCAGACAGACGGAAAAATGTAGAAACTGACAGAAAAATCTAGAAAACACACCCGACTGAAGATCTTCGTTGTGTAACTTGATGGTGAACATGTTAAATATGTTACGCAATCAAAAGAGAACAGTTTTATAATTGAACAGTCTGTGGCCGTGTGAATATTTGTCAGAGTATTGACCTTATATTTAAGCAATGTGTGAAATCGACGGAGAAAAATTGTGATGTGAAAGTCTCGGCCAATAAATAATAAAGCTTTGTAATTACTGAAGTATGTGAATACTGCGCCTTCATTATGTGCTTCTTGTTTTTCTTGTGTTGTCCTCAGATAAACGGTATTAATGTGAGGAGCTATCGACATGAGGAAGTGGTAAGTGTCGTTTTATTTGGGGAATAATTTCCCATCGACAGTTTCTTACCTCGCCACTTAAGGAAGAAGATAAATGTCTTTAAAAATATGTTGAACAAGTGTAGTTTATGAACCTGACTAATCACAATAAGACGTGTGTTAGTTCTGTTGTGCTAAATGGCTAGCAGAACAGAACAGGGCTAATCTGTTTGCTCACCATCAGGTGCAGGTTTTGCGTAACGCAGGTGAGGAAGTCACTCTGACCGTGTCGTTTTTGAAGAGGACGCCGGCGTTCCTTAAACTTCCCCTGTGTGAGGATTGCTCCTGTACGTCTGTCCTCTCAATATCTCGACATTCACCGAGAACCTTCGACATTCATGTCATCAGTCATGAGTTAATCTTTATAAATGACCTTTATCTCAGGTATACCATGTGACCAGAGCAGTGGAACGTCTTCACCACTGTGTGACAGCGGCCTGCACCTGAACTACCACCCCAACAACACGGTACACATCTTATTATTTACTACACAAATAACCAATACAAGTTAATTGACCAGAACAGCACTAATTCCCAGCCTGGGGACCGTCAATACATATAGCTCAGAGAGACTGTCTGTTTGTTTGTCTGTCCATCTGTCTTTCTTTCTGCCTGTCTTTCCCTTTTTCTGTCTGTCTTTCCGTTTCTCTATCTCTATCTGTTTCTCTCTGTTTGTCTGTCTTCTTGACTTTCTGTCTCTCTGCCTGTCTGTCCCTCTCTTTGTCTGTCTGTCTTTCAATCCTTCTGTCTGTCTCTTTCTGCCTCTCCCTCTCAGTCTCACTGTCTGACTCAGTCTGTGTGTCTCTCTGTCTGTCCGGTCTGTGTTTAATGTCTGTTCTTTGTTTATTGCAGGATACATTGTCTTGCTCATCTTGGCCGATGTCTCCAGGGTTGCGCTGGGAGAAGAGGTGGGTGGATCTCAGACTGATCCCGCTCCTACACGCCCGTCTGTCCCAGTACATCCCAGGCACAGACATCTGCAGGTGAGCTGAACAGGAAGTACGCAGTCACCTTCTGTCTGTGATGTCATTCTTTTGTTTGTCCTGTGTCTGTAGCTTCCTTGTAAACTCTTTATAGTAGTCTGTAGGGTCTATAGTAGTCT
>JAZGTJ010020083.1:0-10576 GCA_036877575.1 Botia almorhae | reverse complement strand
ATGTTACTTTCTCCAAATCAACTGTGGCACAGCAGTATTTTGTTTCAATGCAGCTCATTCCACAATTAAGATTCAATACAACTTTAATATAAGTGCACATTGTTTCCTTTCATTTCAGCCTTCAAATAGAAAAGCTGCAATTAAGTGCAACAGAGACTTTTACGAACCGGCGAAAACAAACGTTTCCGTGCTGCTTTATTTATAGCTTCAAATGGTTTGTGTCATTGTAGTTTACGCTCCTATAAAAGGCAATTGAAATTAGCAAAATGAAAAAGCAAAAGAAAATCGCACAAACGACACAAGCATAAAAACAGCGCTGCGTGTGTGGCATTTCTTTTGTTAAGATCTCACTAATCAAACTTTAGCAAATGGCTGTTGAAAATCAGAGTCACGCTGCAGACTCCATGTAAACATCCCTCGCAAACAAACTTTACGGTTACAGCCGGAGACAGTTTTCACTGCATTGCTGCTGTTTATCCATCTAATATTTAGGTTACACTCTCATAACATCCCAGTTAACAGCTTGTTTACAAACCGCCAAGTGTTTACAGATAACTTGCAGCTGCGACACTCAATGCAGGCGCGCACGTGCAGGGAGGTAAACAAATGAAATGAAGAGCACAATGCCAGAGAAATCACATTTTTAGATGTGACCTCATTAGCAAAAAAAGAAACAAAAAAAGGTGGCCAAGAACAGTTTTGTCAGATAAGACTTCAGTTTAAAAAAATATGAAGATGAGACAGAGAGAGACAGAGAGAGAGAGGGAGGGAGGGAGGGAGGGACGAGAGAGAGGCACCATAGCACATCATGTTGTTTTTGCACTGCTAGACAAATAGATCAAATGGCTTGCCTCAAAGTCACTCACTCCATCAAAGACGGAGAGCAAAAGAGAGATGAGAGGTGAGGAAAAAAAGATGAAGATGAGGAAAGTGAGGAATGAGGAAAGGAGAGAAAAATGAGGCATAGTGAGACTGAATGAGATCTTACCGTCAGTGGAGCAGCCTGTGGAGCCATCGCTGGAGCAGTACCGCATCTCAATACGCTGCCTGCCCACCTCCAGCAGGCTGGGCTCGGGTACACGCGCCTTACAGGTGTACCTGAACCTCTGCTCATAGTGACCGCCGTTGTCCGAGATGTTCACAGGTGTCCATGGTGTCCAGGGAGTGGTCTTCTTTAGATCCGGGCAAGGGAGGGTGTTACAGGACTGGAATTCCTATAATTCAAACACTGTTTCAGTAACTAAATTAGACCTTAGTGAACCATAGCAACAGTGGGCCACTTCAATGCCTAAATGTTGTCATTATTTAACAATCATTGTTACATATCACAATTGGCCTACATCACAAAAATATATTTATTTATTTATAGTCAATAAAACTGAATAAGTTGACATGTGACCCACTGTCATAGGAGGCAGAAAAAGAGTTTAAATTGCACAATGAAAAAGGAAAAAAAACAATAGAACGTCTTTTAAAAATAAACAGCTTTTAAAATGTAGTGTATGATTCGTACTCTCTTAATGCAAGACCCTCACTCAATATTTTTTATTTTTAGATTTGACAGCATGCTGGAATGCCCTATTGGTGTCTCGTTGCCATTTTGCAGGCACCTGTGAAATATTTCCATTGCTGAACGTGGCAAGCAGCAAACAAGTCAGGCAGAAAAGGTCATTGATCAAGTTTAATTTACTGCCTGTGAGGAGAAAAAGGCTGTGAAATACGAGGAAATAAATAAAGACAAAAATATGGCCGTCCTACGCGAGATAAAATGACATTTGGACTTGACTGCAAGCTTGAAGCGCTGACAAAAGACCAAAATTCACTGGCGTGAAAGTTTAAATGAAAAAGTGCTTTGAGAGAATCTGGAGTGTGTTTCAACAGCGCTGTCTGCACAGCCACCGTTCAAATCGTGTTTGTTTTATATCATTTCTAGAACTGATATGACATCCACACAGTCTGTATCCTTGATATGACTAGCAGTTAAGAGCTTTCAGTCCTTCGATTTATGATAATGTGGTGCCTTTTCTAATTCCAATGACTAGAAGCATTCAAGTTCATATCCTGACATAAATCGAAGAGCTATGTATTTCCTGTAAATCACATGTTCGTATGGTGGAGTGGAAAGCTGTGTTCAGTCTCGCTGTTTTTTTAGGCTTAATAAACCCTGAATGGCTGCCAGACCTTATAAAAATAAAAGTCTTTTTGTTCATCTGTCAATATGTCAGATGGAGAGTGTTGATGTAAAGCGCTCAGGCGGCAGTCTTCCTCATCCCCTTCTTTCTTTTCACCCACTTTTGTATGGATGTGGAGCGGAAATCTAAAGTTAAATGCATGAAAAAGTTGAGCCATTGCTTAGCGGCTCTTTAGTTTCGTTAATATTAATGATGGTAAATATCGAGGCACTATGATGAAATCAAACTAGTTTTCTCCTCTATTGAACATCAACACATCTGCCAGAAAAGATGTACCGCACAGAAAGGTGTTAGGAATTAATGTTGTGTCTGTGTGAATGTGGGTGTTCATAGTAGTTCATTCTCAGAGGATGAAAGGAAAAAGTGTTAATTTAATAATTATAAGGTCCCACTAACCACTGAACTATGAGAAGCTTCCACAAATGAACACATTTCAACTACAAGCCGTCACTTCTTCCTGGTCTAAGTCAAAACAACACAGTCTTGCCAACTAACAATTTTAGGTTCTAAAAATGCTTCTGTAAACTTTCCCATTAAGTAACGAAAACTTAAAAATTTTTATTTTGAAAGTTATAGGAATGTTCAAAAAGTCCAATTTCAATGTTATTCAAACTTTTTTTAATTTTGTAATGTTTTTAAAATGTTCCACAAATAACTTTTGAATAATGAATAATAAGACTAATGTTTTCCATATAATACATAATATTAAAAAAGTTCTACTAGCGTTACTGCAAGGACGCTGGTAAAACTGCTTAAAATTTTGAAAACTGTATATTATTTTTGTTCCACTTCACAATTATGTGCTACTTTGTGTTGGTCTATCACATAAAATCTCAATAAAAAACATTTAAGTTTGTGGTTGTACGGTGACATAATGTGAAAAAGTTCAAGGGGTATGAATACTTTTGCAAGGCACTGTATCGTTCATTTCTGTGGCACAAGCAGTACGAGTTTATTCTATCACTAACCTTGAGCTTCAGCAATAGTTACTGTATTGTGCTAATCAGACACACTGTCATTTCTTGTAAAGATAGCAAATACTCTAAATGTCTTTCTATGGTTTCCAATAAAACATCTTATAAGCAAACTGTCAGAAAACATAAATTTTCAATCGCTACAAAGCACCACTGTGAAATCTCTTTTCAAGGGTATTAACTAAAAGTGATAATGCAGCAGAACGCACTCAGACACATCGGGTGGGATGGTGACGCTACATTGGATTCAATAAGGCAGTTGTTTTCCAAAATACTCACCAGCTGGAGAACTGCCTGAATATGGGCAGCAAACATAATGGTGATTTAATGCCTATCGACGTCTCCGTACACTCAGAAACATTGGCACCGGGCCTGTCTAAAATTTCTCTGTGTCCACAGAAATTTGACATGACCTAAACCGAGCACATCAATCATATTTTCCGGCAGATAATGATGTTATGTGTGGATAATACAGACTGCCGTACTGTTTGTTTTCTTTCCGACGACTTCCGTCATCTCCATCATTACTCATCTCCCACACATTTTTCATTTCTATAATTCTCCATCAATCTCACTTTGTCCCACCCTTACTTTCTCTAATTCTCCATTGTTCTATTAGTGTTTCTCTCCTCGACTATCTATTCGTTATCTCACTATCTCTACACCATTTTCCGACCTCTTTGCCACTTGCCAGCCCTGAGTGTATTTTCTTCCTCTGTTGTACAGTATTACCTAAACTTTCTGCCCACCACTAATGCATTATGGGTAGTGGAAGCAGGGATTTGGGGATGCCCTGTACTGAGCATTGCTGGTCTCTACTCGGTCTCCAGACATCTGCTGACTAATGAGCAATCCTACCTTCGCTCTCTGAGGCTTTTTAACATCATTACATCTGCTACACCGTTTATATCACCTGGACCTATGGGGCTGAGCTCTTCCTGCAACTCTCTTTGATACACACAAGCACGTTCTAACAAACAAACCCTCAATCCGTTGTGTCCACACACAAAAGTCAGTGGATCAGCAAGTATGTGTGTGTCTGTCTGTAATTGCCGCTCCGAACCTCACACGGAAAATCTTTTGACACTAGACGCTCCCAAACTCCTCCGAGCTCTCAGCTCCCGGAATGTTTTACCGAAAACAACAAACTTCAATCTATTACACAGGTGCTACTGATTGCATTCATTACTAGTGGCTCACCTGAGACGCCGGCTGGCCGTTCCACAATGGCCACCAAGACAAATAGACTCAATTATTAGTACAGCAAACTACACAATCGGTCAGACAGCAGCACAGAGCACAGCGCACTCAATCCAGACGGTGATGAAAAACACTGTCATCTGGGAACGTTCAAATTCCCCAGAGAAAACGCATGTGACCTCAGAGTCAGTTAAATTAATACCCGCACTGTGCAGCCACTGTGGAAAGATTAGATGCAGCGTTTTTATGGTGCATGTTAATCTGTGGATAGTTTTATGTTCGAAATCAATTTTGAAGAAATTAAGGTATTACAGAACTCTTAGAAGATTGTCAAAATGTTGTCATGAAAAATAAAATTCAGAAGTCTGCAATTTAAAACTTGTGCGACTCAAATAGTGGACACTATAGAGGGCGCTACAGTAGACATCAATGGAAACTCTTCTAGGTTATCTTCCATTTCAGTTTTTTTCTCAGGTCAAAAAGAATGAATGACCAGAATCATAAGAAATTTACAATTAAATTTACTTTAAAGAAAAAATGTTCACCTTTGTAAACTTTCAGCAAAATGTAATCATTTTCTTGTTGCTTCGATTTTGTTTCACTGTTCAATCCAATACCGATCAATATAATCAAGTCCTGCTCTACGTTGTTTTAATCATCATTATTGCATCAAACTAAAGAGACACCATATTGCATTTCAAAGATAAGTTTTTCATAAAATCATGACAGCTGTGTTGAACCATACCAACGTCTGGCAAGCATCAGTAACAGAAAATAATAAATAATATAAAGCTTGCACAATAAACCACTCTGAGCTCACCAGATATTTACAGTAAATTCTAAAGAAGCTTAGAAAGGGATAAAAACAGCACAAAAAGGCCAAGAGACATACCACCCTGTTGCCCACACACACAATCATATATAAATATAGTTACACCCATGAAAATGACGGTGCTGCCCTCATAGCTTCTGTGGCATTCCTGCACGCTTTGTGTATTGGTGTCGTCAGCATGGCGACGGTTCTAAGTGGGAGTTTACCCACAAGGCATGTGGCCTTGTGGGTAAACTCACACATGCACACACATCACACATGCGTACACACATACATGTTTACTAGCTATCTAAATAGGGCATTCCATACACTTCTATTGTTTTTAGACACAGCCAGACAAGTAGCCAGACAAGATGACAGAACCTCACCATTAGAACTCAGAAACTCTAGTCTGCACTTTCTCTTGAGCCATTGTGTCTCGCAAGTCTGGTCAAATCGATCGAACGGGAAAGATCAAAGTCCTTGACAGCCTTGTATTCTAAATTGAACAGTTCTAATTCTTGCTTGTAACAATTAAATGCCAAATGAACTATTCGGGGCTGCGTCACATTCTGTTAACCACCTGAACCACTTCCACACATGGCATGAAAAATGTACTGTGGTCATGCGAGCTGGACTTATTCTGAACTGGCACTGGGTGACTGGTTTTAAACCTAGAGTAAGAATATCACAGCTTGCTTATGCTAGGAAAATTCAAGCATACTAGCAAGCCTAGCATTGCTATCTGAGCCCCGCCATCTTTTCAGAGAGGGATTTGTTTCAGTATTGTGGGTGCCCGTGACATAGCTAAAAATGGTGATGATCGAGTCTGCGAAAATAGACTTCTTATTCAAAAGTATTTCTTAGAATAACTTCAAGCATGGATTGCATCAGGTAGGCGCAACACACCCCTCCGAAATATACTGTACAGTCCATTTCTGCACATTCAAGCAAAAAGCTCTTTTAAACAGGTCGCTAAATGAATTTAGCTTTCCGTGTTTGGAATCTTAGTGCGCGAGTAGAGACGTACCACACTGCATCCAGGACATTCGTTTCCGTTCTCACACGTTCTGCGTCGAGACTGGATCCCACCACCGCACGGAACCGTGCAGCGTTCCCAGGAAGACCACGCTGACCAATAAACATGTGGGGGGCAGGGCAGGTGCTCGTTGCAGTATCTGAGAAAGATTCAAACAAACATCTCTTAGCAAATTACAATTTATTTAATAAGTAAATGAAATCATTTTATTTTCAAATAAATTTCATAAAATTATGGTTTTTGTAACATTCCTATTCTGAATAAACAAATGAGTTTATTTCTAGCAAACAGAAACTTTATTTAATTTAACAGGTAAAACGTGTGTGGATAACGTGTTAATGATGGTCGGCAGTTGAGAGTGTCCCCATGGACAGGAAATACCCAAGCTAACCTCAGTGTAATGAGCCCTGATTGAACAGTGTCTTATCTAAATGAGGTCTGCAGGCCGAGTGAGAGGCGACTTTCTGGGCCTGTCTGTCCACTTGTAAAGCCAGACATGTGGGCTGTAGAAGAAGTGGTAATTGAAAGATAGTTTTAATTGGTATAAAGCATGATTGGAGACATTCTGGTTTCACTGTAATTAGTGTTCTTCAAAAGAAAGCGAATCATGAATGACGTTAGATTCTTTTTAAAGACATTCTCATATTCCAAACAAAGGCTCTTAAATGAATCAAAAATTTACCTCAGTCATCCCGAGCCTTTGATAACCCTTATTTAAAGACATTCCGAAAAGCCATTGTGAAATATAATTTTTTAAAAATTGAATCAGTAAGCTTGTGATCTCATATAATGCAAGATGTCCTTGTACAGTTGTATTATATAAAGCATGTTTATAGGGTACACTTGCTGAAAAGACCAGGTTACCATAAATCCCTATATTGGTTTAGTTAGCAATGAATCGTGCCATTTTAGCTGGTAAACCAGCACAGTGAAATGCTTTCTAAAGGTTAATTTATAAGTAGAAAGTTTTAAAAACTTATTTTTTTATTATAAGAATTTATCAAACAATAAACATAACAAAACATCTAAAAAACTTCACTTGAACATTCCTAGTACTTTCAAAATAACATTTTTGTTGGATGTTTTTGGTTCAAAAACATTCATGTTTTTGTTACTTAATGGAAATTTTAGGGAAACATTCTTACAACCTAAAATAGTTAGCTAGGGACAGACTAACAGCATGGTCTTTCTGATGATGTCTAACTGTTTATGCTGGTGGACACCAGCATACAAAAATCCTAAACTGGGGACCAACATCCAAAAGGCAATGCTGGTCTTTGCAGCAGGGACATTAGTCAGATCTTTAAACTGAAAGCTGTAAATGATGTATTGATGAGGAAGGACGCCTTTAGACGTCTTTTAGAAATTTTAGACGTCTTTAGAAATACACAAAAGGGATTATTCATTCCCTGTGTCTGCAACCACTCATAATCTATGGCAAAAAAATCCATAGATGTCCAATGAACCATGTGCGAATTACAGACCAGAGAAAGTCAGATTCAAATCAGATATGAATCAAATCAGATTCATACGAGAAAAACAGTTTTTCTAAAAAAATAAAAAAAGGAAGTAGTTCACATTTCTATCAGGGAGTTAATGATTACAGCAACTTGTTGTGATATAGCATGTGATAAAAAAGTCGAGAGATTCATATAGGGAAGATTTATAGCCAAGGGAAACACATTGTCAATTTGCATATGCAAATAGTGTTCATTCAAAACAGATTTGCCAAGTTTAACAAGTTTGCCCTGCTCTGATGAAGAGAAGGAAAGAAACAATGCAAAGAAAAAGTGGTAATTAATAGCACACACGCATTTGAGTAAAAAAACACATTCATTTGTCAAGTGTCAAGCAGAACAATGTAACGGAGTGTTGCAACAACAGTTATTTTGCCCCCAGGCTTTTTGTGTTATTTTAAATGTTACTTTTTGAGTTTTCTGAGCACAAATGGACGGGCGTTTACACAGGGCTAGATATATGGCTCTGGACCTTGCAGCACCCCTTACAATTAGGCACACGCACATTTAGAAATGTTGGCGTGAAGGACAGACTCAATCACACACAGCAAAGGTGAAATGAGATTCATCTTGTGCTGTGGACGTTGGAAGGCTTTAACCGTCGATCTATCTTTCTTTATTTCTATCTCTCTTTATTTCTGCAAACACGGAGGACATCTCGCCACAGCTGACCCACAGCGGAGCTGCGTGCTGAGGACTTTGCCATCTGGCAGCAGTACATCCAACAGGGAATAAAGTGTGACTGCACATATGAGCCGAATACCTTTGAACAGATGCCCAATGGCTAAGTTGGAGACTTAGTTGGAGAAAAAGTTTCCCGTAGCATTACCAAGTGAATCCAAACTTCTTTTTTAGCGCAGACAAAAGGCCGAGAAGTAGAGAAAAAGTATTCTAACTCAAACAAAAACAGGAATGCCGCTTTCTTTTTTGGTTCTAACCGGCGTCCTACTAAAGGAACTGACACAGCATGTTGGGGACATTAG
The DNA here is from genome assembly GCA_036877575.1 of Botia almorhae. Taxonomy (NCBI): domain Eukaryota; kingdom Metazoa; phylum Chordata; class Actinopteri; order Cypriniformes; family Botiidae; genus Botia; species Botia almorhae. The sequence continues at coordinate 1,860 of JAZGTJ010020083.1, read as the reverse complement.
CACAGGTCTCGTTCACATTAAATGCAACCGTCGCGCAGTCCAGATATGTTTTCACAGGCATTATGCACCGCTGGGTCGGTGGAAGTGTTACATTATAGCGGACGAGTGGTGTGAAAATTTCGCAAGGGCTTCTAGATTAGCAAACTCTTTTTTGCTGATTATTCACAGTCTTTATGCTCAGACACCGCAGGGCATCGAATGCCCCGACATCTTGGATAAAGAGAGTAAGCCGGGGACAGGAGATGGAAAATGCAGGAGGCGGCAGAAATCCTCTGTTTCAAAGGCACCTGCAAAAAAACGATCAATCCGCAGCCCTCGTCATGCCTTAATCCCAGAGCGTGCGTTTCTATGGCGACCCAAAAAGACAGCGGAATGCTCTTTCTGTGAAATCCCAAAGGAAAATTTTATTGCTCAATGGTTGCTCTTTCATAGCTCAGGGGATTTGTTGTGTTACTTAAGTGGCTGTTTCTTCCTGAAATTTTTACCAAAATAAAACAGAAATTAGATAGTTTTGACAAACATATTAAGATGTAAACTTAAAGTGGATTTTGGAAGAATTTGCTGATTTTTTTCTTTTCTAAGTAAAAATAGGTGAATGTCACTGAAATCTTTGCTTTTTGAAATTTTATTGCTGCCTTGAATTCTTGCACAAAATTAAAGCTGAAAACTCTCTCTGCATGTTCCCTGCAATTTTTTAACCATTTTGAATTTGGTTACTGATGAAGAAAACATGTTAAATCTCATAAAACAGAGTAGAACTTACAAAAATCATAATGCAAAATGGATAGAAACATCATACAGTGGCAAATCCAAGTACAGTTTGTCACATTATTGTTCAATTCCCTTCTAATATCCAGGACATGCGAGATTACTGCTAAAAGTCTAAGACCCCTATTAGTGATGATTTTTTATAGAATAAACACAGTGGTGTAATGAATTATTAACTCTCCCTAAAGGTGAAAATATGAAACAATGTGCAACAAAAGTCAAGTGTGTGTATATTCTGTAAACTGGTGTTTGGGAGGAAGCTGGCATCTCCAAAGGATTCAAGACTCTGCCCAGGGACCACAACTGTTTCTACAGATGCCTCTCTCTCTCTGCTTCCCCTTTTGTCCCCACTTCAGGTCTAATTTTTCAGCTGCACTACACTGTTGCTTAGAAACCTCACACATTCTCAGAGCAGTGAAGTTTAAACATAATTCTGCCATGATTAGGTGCCACAGCACCATACCCACAATGCCTGCTTATGTGTGTGTGTTGAGTCTGTGGGTGCAAACTCTGTAATTATGAGGCCTTAGTATGTTTATTTTTAATTGGATGTCAGTCACACAAATTATGGGCCAGAAAAAGAAGAACCTCTCTTATTTGCACCTTCAGGCATTCTGGAGATATTCCAAGAAAGGACAAGTAATAAAAAGGCAATAAAATAAGCTGCATATATGTTGCAAGTAATACAATCACAGCAATAACAAGCGTGACAGGTGAAAATGAAAGGAATAAAAGCAAGACATTGCTTTTTGGTCTGTATGTAATGAGATGTCTGGTTTTCCATACCTCTCCTCACGGTTCTGGCCTACACATACGCGCCCTCCATGTCGGGGGGTGGGGTTGCTGCAGGAGCGCTGTCGAACCTGGAACCCGATTCCACAGCTGGTGCTGCAAGGAGCCCAGGCCGTCCACGGCGTCCAGGCCCCGTTCCTGATGACAGATATATCGCAGTTTTAATCACTAGCCAAACAGTGACACAGCTGGCTGAGTTAATTTAACCTTCAGTCTGTTAGCTGAGGATTTCAGTTAAGACTGTTCTAAGCTTATTTACAATGCTGTGATGAAAAAGGAAACTTGTTTAAAAAAATAACT
>JAZGTJ010020082.1:0-10577 GCA_036877575.1 Botia almorhae | reverse complement strand
GCGTGAGTGACAGAGAGATGAAGAGAGAGCAGGGAAAGCAATGCAGTTGAACGAATTCGCTGCGTGTTTTTAATAGCGTACAAAAGAATAACGAAACGCAATATGTGACGGCCGGTATTGATTTTTTTTTGGTCGGTGTTGAATCTGTGGCGGTCGGAATTTAATCTGTGGCGCACCGCCACAGATTCGTCTATGTGTGGGAAACACTGGGCTTGCGTAAAACGTTCTATAGCCATGTGCATATCCAACCAAACAATGACGGATTACATGATTGCGTGTATGCTGCTCAAGATTTTATTAATGCTGTTTTACACAATATAGTTGTTATATAAACAAATCCTTAATCAGTATCTTGACCCACTGCTTCACTTGAAAGATTTATAGCATTAAAGAAGCTCCTAAATAAAGGCTTAGGAGGGTTAGATTTTCTAGGTAGAGGGCCGGGTGGAGAATCCTTGGTTTTCTTTTGTTCTGCCGCCAGGTAACCACATTGTCAATAAAAGAGCAGTTTCCTCGCCCTCTGGGCCATACTGGATGTTGCCTAACAGTGAGAGATGCGTTGCTTTCTCACTCCTGGGCTCGTCCTTCGCCATGGCAGGTGCAACGGTAAATATGGCAGGATGCAATAGCGCCTGTCTCTCCAGCCGAGATGAAGTCTGGGTTTACAGCCCGTACTTCATCACGCCGAAGAAGAGAGGTGGGCTGCAGCCAATCTTGGCCCTGCGTGTCTCGAATAGGTCCCTGCGCAAGCTACCATTCGAGATGCTCACGCATCTCTCATACGTTCGTGCTACTGATTGGTTCGCAGCGATCGACCTGAAGGACGCGTACTTTCACGTCTCGATTCTGCCCCGATACAGGCCGTTCTTACGGTTCACGGTCGGGGGTTGGGCGTACCAGTACAAGGTCCTCTCCTTGGGCTTTCCCTGTCACCCCGCGTCTATACCAAAGTCGTGGAGACCAACCTTGCCCCATTGCGGGAAGTGAGCGTTCGCATCCTCAACTATCTCAACAATTGGCTCATTCTGGCCCAATCTCGAGAGCAGTTGTGCGAACACAGGGACCAGGTGCTCCGGCACCTCAGCTACCTGGGGCTTCGGGTCAACTGGGAAAAGAGCAAGCTCTCCCCAACAAAGAGCATCTCTTTTCTCGGTGTGGAGCTGGATTCGGTCACGATGAGGGCATGCCTCTCCAACGAGCGCGCAGTCACTGCTGCGTTGCCTGAACAAGTTCAGCACCAAGACATTGGCCCTACTGAAACTCTTTCAGAGGCTTCTGGGGCATATGGCATCTACGGCTGCGGTCACTCAGCTTGGCCTGATGCATATGAGACCATTGCAGCACTGGCTACACGACCGGGTCCCGAGGTGGGCATGGCGCTGTGGCACATACCGGGTGACTATCACTTCGTCGGGCCGCCAAACCTTCAGCCATTGGTTGGACCTTGCTTTTCTACGGGCCGGGGTGCCTTTAGAACAAGTGTCCAGGCACGTTGTTGTGACAATGGATGCCTCTGAGACAGGCTGGGCCCCGTATGCCACGGGCAGGCAGTTTCGGGCTCCTGGACAGGATCTTGGCCCCTGTGGCACATCAATTGCCAATAGTTGTTGGCAGTGCTCTTGGCTCTGCGCCGGTTTCTACAGTGGCATATATTAACCGCCAAGGCGGGATACGCTCGTGTCGCATGTCTTAAATCGCCCGCCGCTTCCTCTTCTGGAGTCAGCTGCGACTCAGGTCGCTTCGCGCCACTTACATTCAAGGCAAGCTCAACCGTGCGGCACAGCAGCTGTCAGGCCCAGGAGAGTGGCTACTCAATCCCCAGGCGGTCCAGCTGATCTGGAGTCGATTCGGGGAAGCACAGGTGGACCTGTTTGCTTCCTGCGAGTCCTCCCATTGCCCGCTGTTTTGTTCCCTGTCCGAGGCACCCCTCGGGATGGACGCGTTGACACACAGCTGGCCCCGGGGCCTACGCAAATATGCGTTTTCCCCAGTGAGCCTCTGTGCAAGGTCAGGGAGGACAAGTAGCGTGAGAGGAAGGAGACCCGTGCACCGAGGTGCCTTTTCCTGTGGGGGATAGGAACAAGCACCACGATCCCTCCGTGATCGGGCTCCGCACCCGACTGGGTTGTGACGTGCTGCCTGCACAGAGTGCTGGAAGGTTACAGAGGCATGCCTTTGCCTGCCCGTACTGACATTCCTAGCCTGTAACGTGGGTCGGCTTGCGGCGTTTTCCACAGGGACCCCATACGTCAATCAGTTGACGTAACGTCGAACGTGACTGACTGAAAGGGAATGTCCTGGTTACATATGTAACCCCCGTTCCCTGAAGTAGGGAACGGAGACGTTATGCCCCCCGGCCGCAAGCCTGACTCATCGCTGATTGGCCGGGACACATCTCGGCTCCTCAGCAAGAACCTGAATGAAAGCAGCGCTTTGCCCAAATGCTCATTGGCTCTTTCCTCTCGGGCCGATGCTCATTGGCGTGTTTTTTTCTCCGCGAAGGTGATAGGGCTCTCAAGCAAGACCCCATAGTCAGTCAGTTGACGTAACATCTCCATTCCCTCCTTCAGGGAACGGGGGTTACATATGTAACCAGGACCATTTTTATATTAAATTAATCTATATTAAATTATAGATTTTTTTCAACTCACCTCCTTTATTATGAGTGTCCAGGTTGACAAAATGAAAAGGCTGCTCACCCAAACCAATCAACCTTGTTTCCATGGAGACAGCTTGCCAAATAGCAACAACCTTTTTATGCAGTATGATTGTGGCAAAAAGGAAACTAGGGAGAGATATTTGAATAATATATAACTATAACAGAGACGCTGAGGCAGCGGGATCTATATGCAGCGGTTAATTAACAATCACAATCAGTAAACAGGCAAAGGTCACAAACTGGCAGACAGAGCAATGGAGGCGAGACAAGAGCAACATCAAAATGTTGTCTATGTAAACTATTGCAACTTATCCAACATGTCACGGAATATGTCATTCATGAAGCACTGAGGGACTATTGGCAAGACCAAATGGCATGACTAGATACTCATAGTGGCCAGTGGACGTTGAAAATGCTGTCTCCCACTAATCTCCCTTACGAATGCAAACTAGATTATACGCGCTCCTGAGATCAAGCTTTGTGAAAAAACTGGGGCGACAAAGTTGTCCAGAGCTACAGGGATGAACTTAATAGTAACCTAATTTAAACCATGATAGTCTATGCAAGGGCGCAGTCCTCCGTCCTTCTTCTTTACGAAGAAGAAACCAGCTGAAACTGGGGAATTAGATGGACGAATTAACCCCTTAGCCAATTCTTCGTCAATGTATAATGTATAATGTTGCATGGCAACTGATTCTGGCTGGGATAACGGGAAGATCCTTAGGCGGTTTAGCTCCCGGAATGAGATCTATGGCGCAGTCTATCTCGCAATGAGGAGGCAATTAAAAAGCCTTTTGTTTACTACAAACTAGAGCCACATCAGAATAGTCGGGTGGTATTTGAAAGGGAGAGAAAGGCGGAATCTCCGAATTCAACTCAACAGGGGCTGGTTGGACCCGAACAACTTTCTGCAAACATGACTGCTGACAATTAACTCCCCAACGGGCTATATCCCCTTCATTCCAAGAAATGGAAGGCTTGTGTGTGCGCAACCAGGGCAAACTCAGAACGATGGTGTGGTTGGAAGCAAAGATGGCATAAAGGCATAATTTCTTAGAGTGGAGTAGAGACTCTTCCTACTCCCATCTAATGCCTCCACTTCTAGAAAAGAAGAACACAGTATTAAAGGAATATCATTTCTCCTGGCAAATTCAATAGATATGAAATTGGCTGCAGCCCCCGAATTGATAAGAGCATGTGAAGTAACAGTAGGATTAGTATTGTTAGTAATAGTTACAGGTTACAGGAATGGAATTACTTAAGGTGGTCTTGAGACGGGACGAACGGGACAGGAAGCTATTAGATGACCAGATTTACCAAAATATAGACACTGACCAGACCTTAGACGATTCTTACGTTCTTCAGAGGTAAGATGAGTATAATCAACCTGCATGGGTTTGGGGGCAGCTGCACATTCTGGTTGGGAATTACGAAGGGACGATGATGACGCAGAGTTCGAACCAGGTTATCAACTTGGATAGAAAGCTCTATGTATTCACTAAGGTTACGTCCTTCATCTCAGGCTGGAGTCTGAACTGGAGCTCGCTATTGAGACCCCGGCGGTACAGCAGCTTGAGAGTGTCCTTAACCCAGTCGGTTTGTGCGGAGAGGGTTCGGAAGTTCAACACGTATTTCGCAGTCGTGAGATTTGCCTGGTTGAGAGCTAGTAGCTGTTCCCCAGGATTCAATACTTCAGAAGGGTGTTCAAAAACTTTCCTAAATTGTCGTAAAAAAGGATTGAAATGTAGAAAAAACAGATCCATCCGACCTCCACACTGCGGTAGCCCAGTCCAGTGCCTACCCTGTTAGGAGACAGCAAACAAAAGTGATGCAGCTGCTCTCTGTGGAATACAAAGCGGGTTGTTGTGAGACAAAGAGGGAGCATTGTAACAAAAAACCCTTGCACCTTCCCGGATTACAGTTAAATTTGTCAAGAAATGCTACCTCGGACTTCCCGGGGTAGACATGGTGGGCATCGGGTGATTGGGTGCTGGGGTTGCTGCAGGCATGGCAGCTGGAGGAAGAAACTGGGATCTTTCGAGCATTCGAACCAGCTCCTCTGTGAGAGTGGTCAGATGTGTCAGTTGCTGCTGATGGGCTGACAACTGAACTGCTTGGGCCGATAGCTCGGCAGACAGATGACTGATGACTGCTGGATGGCTTTTAAATGAGCTGATAAAAACACTGTGTTTATGTTATGACTCACCTTTAAAACATAAAAAAAGACAATGAACTGTCAATAGAGTAAGCAGAATGACCTCGAGGGAAACTGTTGCTTAGACATCTGCATATTCACTGCAGTAACCCCTATTCATTATTCAGTTTATAACCCCTAAACAATCACCAAAGGCTATTGACTGCCTAATTTAACTTTCTTAATCAAATTTATTAAGTAGCTTTATTCCAATTCAGTTCTTGATTTTGAATTGAAGTTGGCACATCCCACAATTGTAAACAATAGGAGATCTTTGCTAAATTGACTTTAGCAAAACAAAACTGAAAGTTCCCTAGTATGTTTTGTTAGTTAAACATGGCTAATTATGTATTTTTGATAAATATGTTTGCTATTTTGATTTGACATTTCTTTGACCATTCATCCACACAGTGGTGCCTCCACGAATTTGCACCTACAAATCACCTGCAAATCGTTTTATAAGGCGTAAAGCTATGTTTAGATGTTCAGTGCCAGCCCACATCACCATAGTTATATAATTAAAAAGTTCATCTTTTATTATTTATTCACCTTCAGCTTATTAATATCGAGTGCTTCCTTTCGGCCTAACCCTATAGCCAGGCACCTTCACAAAGTGTGTGGATGCAGCTCCAGCTCCCTTGAGACTACAGGGCATCTGCATTCTAAATTACATAGATGACTGGCTAGTCATGGCCAGCTCTCAAGAACTGGCTATATGGCATCGAGATAGGCTTGGGGCTGAGACTCAACCCCAAGATAAGCATGTTTTCTCCAGTTCAGAGAATTACTCTTCTAGGGGTAATTTGGGCCTTCACTACAACAGTGAGTACAATTGTTGCCTGCATTTGTGGAGTCAATCCTTGCCACTGTAAGCAGAGTTTGTCTGGTCAGCATCTAACAGTCCTCATTCTGATGCCTCATGCAGCAGCAGCCAACATGACTTTGTTGGGCCTATTGCATGTGAGACCATTTCAGTTCTGGCTAAAGAAAAATAGTTCCATTCCAAAAACCACCCACAAAGCTAGGTAAGGCTTCTGCCGTCAAGTTTATACTCTCTTGTATGTGGATCAGACCCTGATTTTTCATCTTAGGTCCCACCCTAGGGGTGAAATGCCATGGCAGGATTCTTACAACTGATGCCTAGTCCATAGTCTGTGAAAGGACCATCATCTTTCCTGGCACATAAATTACCTGAAAATTAAGGCAGTGTTTCTAGCATTGAAGAACTACCTTCCACATCTGAACAACCAACGCATTCTAGTTTGTACAGACAACACGACAGTGGTCTCATAAATCACTAGGGAGGATTACATTCACACCCCCTGTTCAGGCTGGCTCAGCAGATCCTTATCTGGGAAGAGACCAGATGCTCTCTTTCAGAGAAATAAACATCCCAGGGTATGCAAATCAGGGAGCAGATGTCCTATTGAGGCAGGTGCTAAGGCCTGGGGAGGCTCCATCCACTAGTGGTGGGGTCAATTTGGCAGAGGTATGGCCAAGTGAAAGTGGATTTTTTCACCTCAGAGGAGTCAACTCACTGTCCCCTCTGATTTAGGCTCACTGGAGACCCAATGGAGCTGGATGCCATTGTACAGATTTGGCCGAGGCTGTTGGCTTTTTGGCTCTTGGTAGCACAGTTTTGGCAGATCAGAATCTGGTTCTCAGACCTAACATCTCTCCTGGACAGAGTTGCTTGGGAGCTTCCAGTGTGGAGAAATCTTCAATCTCAGGCTTGGGGGTCAATCTTTCACCTCTATAGAGCATCTATAGTCAGCCTTAGATAACAGCCTTTCTGACTGTTAAGGTAGCTGTAATATTAGCTCTGACATTGCTCAAGTGGGTAGGAGATTTACCAGCTCTGCTGTAGACCCTGCCTGTTTGGATTTTGCCCCTGGCTTTTTAAACTGATTTTGCACCCTTAACCAGACTATATCCCCAAGGTGCTCTCTACTGCTGGTCAACCAGAGGTGCTTCAGGCCTTTTGTCCTCCGCCGTACAAGTCGTTGAGACAGGAAATTCTATACTTATTGTGTCCAGTTAGAGCTTTGAGGATCTATGTCTACCGCTCAAGCCAGTGCCATAAGATCTTTCAGTTGTTAGTCTGTTTTGGTGGCCGCAACCAAGGCAATACAGTCACAAAACAGTGCTTATCTTATTGGATCACAGATGCTATTACTCTGGCTTATGAGGTGTGTGACTTAGTCTCAACCTGGGGCATTAGGGCAAGGTAGGAAGGAGCAATCTCAAGCAGGCTGAGGTAAAGCAATGAGCTCCTAGAAAACACAGGAAACACTGGGTTAGGTAGGACAAGCAGGTGCACAGAAGAGTTCATGCTGGGTGGGACCAGCAAGGGCACTCACACATGACACACATTGTTGTACTAATCACCTGCACCTGTCTCCAATCAAGGACACTTTATAAGCACACACACTCCACTCACTCACTGTCTGATCTCAACTACGGAAACAGACTCTACTCCAGAACCACAAACAGAACCCATGCAACTGGACCATACTCGTCTTACTCGCCAATCTTCAGCTAAACGTCAACGTCAGCTGACCCAGGGTTTGTGCATATATTGTGGAAAGACAGGACATGTAATCCAAACATGTTCTATACGTCCACCTATGAAAGAGTTACCACTTACTACAGCTTATCATTGTATTTCAGTTAATGCACTCATCGACTCTGGGTCAGCCGGCAATCTCAGACGACCTCTGTGATGAAACCATGCACAAGATGTAGTCTATAGATGGAAATCCCATTGGCGGAGGACAAGTGACATACATTGTTGGTCCCATAAAACTACAAGTCGGTCTGCTTCGCATAGAAGACATTTCTTTATTGGTTCTGGAGGGATCAACATCTGGAGTTGTACTAGGGTGCCAATGGCTCGATTCACATGACCTATCTATTTCCTGGAGTCCTGAAGTGGGGTAAGAACTGTTTTAACAAATGTTTCTCAAATTTACCAACACCCAATGTACTTAACTCTGAACTCCCAGTTTATTCTACGTCCGTTGAAAGGCCTCTGGAGAAAAGATCTATGTCCATCCCTAAGGAATATGCCCACTTCATTGACGTCTTTTGTCCGAAACGAGCCTCAGCCTTACCACCGCACAGACCATGGGACTGCGCCATCAACATTTTTCCGGATGCTCCAGTACCCAGAGGTAAAATGTATTCATTATCTTTTCCAGAACAGAAGGCCATGGAGGAGTAAATCACAGAGGCACTAGACCAAGGGTATATCCAACCATCTACCTCCCCTGCTGCTTCCATCTTTTTCTTTGTGCTGAAAAAGAACGGAGGCTTGCGGCCTTGCATTGAATTGAACAAAATTACAATTCCGTTCAGGTATCCCCTTCCTCTCGTCCCTACAGCATTAGAGCAGCTTCACAGAGCCAAGATCTTCACAAAATTGGACCTCAGAATCGCCTATAACCTCATTGGAATACGTGAGGGGACAAGTGGAAGATGGCTTTCATCACTCCTATGGGGTATTACAAATACCTCGTAATGCCCTTTGGTCTTGGTAATGCCCCCTCCGTATTTCAGGGTTATATGAATGAGGTGTTCTGGGAGTACCTAAATCGTTTTCTGATTATCTATATTGATGATACACGTTTCTGGATCCTCAAAAGGCTATAAATGATAAACATCATTTATTCTTAAAGGCTGAAAAATGTACTTTCCATCAAACTTCTGTTCAATTTTTGGGTTAAAATATAAACTCTAAAGGCATCAAGATGGACGAGGGGAAGGTGGAAGCAATCAGGTCATGGCCAGTTCCTACAAATGTCAAAGAACTCAAAAGATTCCTAAGTTTTTCCAATTGTTATCGCAGTTTCATTGCAAATTATAGTTCCATCAATATAATTATAACTATAATCCAAACTAACAAACCAGAAAACATCATTCCTACCAACATGATTGTCAGCCCAATACAGTGGTCCCTGGATGAGGAAATTGATAACACCCGTGTCTCCGATCCAGCTCCGTCAGGGTGTACCCCCCATTCACAGATACATTCCACGAAACCAAAAAATATGTTTAATCCACAGGCACACACCTTTCTGGGTACTAGTCATCCTGGGGCCAATAGAACCCTCTCACTGCTACAAGATCGCTTCTGGTGGCTCAACATGGCTAACGACATCAGAAGGTACATGAGGGGATGCCAGGATTGGGCTGTGTCAAGAACACCTCGCCGTCCATGGTCACACCTGGGAGTAGATTTCATTACAGATTTACCTGCCTCAGATTGAAATACGTGCATCCTGGTAGCCGTAGACCGATTTTCCAAATCATGTCGTTAATTCCCATGAAAGCACTCCCAACAGCGATGGAAACTGCAAAAGCATTATTTAACCAGGTATTCAGAAATTTCGTTATTCCAGAAGATATTGTTTCTGATCGAGGACCACAATTCATCTCACAAGTGTGGAGATCCTTTTTCTCTTTTCTAGGTGTGACTGTTAGCCTATCTTCTGGATACCACCCCCAAAGTAACGGCCAAACCGAAAGACAGATCCAGGAGATAGGCCGATACCTTCTGCCATGGTCACCAGAAACCCTGAAACTGATTCCTCGCCTGGGCCGAGTATGCACAAAACTCTCTCATACAACCAACCACGAATCTCACTCCATTCCAGTGTGTACTCAGCTATCAAGTTCCATTGTTCTCCTGGACTGGGGAACCATCTGAAGTGCCATCAGTTAATCATTGGTTCCAGGAGTGAGAGAGTTTGGGACTCAGCTCACTAACACCTTCAAAGAGTGGTAAGACAGCATCAACTCTGAGCAGACACACGAAGAGCACCAACACCCAGATACAGACCCGGACAGAAGGTATGGTTATCCACTAAAGACATGGCTAAGAACACCCTGTAAAAAGAGTCCCAGGTTCATTGGCCTCTTTCCCATCATCAAACAAATCAACCTGGTCACATATAAACTAAAGCTACCACCACTGCCATATCATTCATCACTGTTTCCTGTTACCACAGAGCCTGGTCCAAGAGAGGATGGAACAGTTTACTCAGTTAAGGGGATCCTGAGACCCTGGAGTCATGGTGGCAGGTCGATGGTGGCAGGCTGGAATATCTGGTTAATTGGGAAGGATACAGACCTGAGGAGAGATTGGTACCCAGGAGTGACATCCTAGACCCCAATCTACTGTCAGACAGACCACACTGCACATGGTTGAGGTTGAGAATGTCCACCACGGTGTTGGGGTATTCGGCCCCTTCAGGAGCGGTCCGTGGAGGGGGGGGTTCTGTCATGGAAGCACCAGGCTCCACCCACATTCAGCATTCACAATCACCTGAGTACTGATCACCTGCACCTGTCTCCAATCAAGGACACTTATAAGCACACGCAGTCGACTCACTCACTGTCTGATCTCAACTACGGAAACAGACTCTACTCCATGCTCTCCAGTGTTGTGTTGTGTTTGTGAGCTATATCCATCTCCAGTCTCCATTGTCATCATCAGCTCCTGGATTCTTATTGTCAGTATTATCATTACCATTGCTATTCTATACAGGTGCTGGTCATATAATTAGAATATCTTCAAAAAGTTGATTTATTTCACTAATTCCATTCAAGAAGTGAAACATTTTAAAGGCCTTTGCAGGTGTTTTGAGTTAATTAGCTGATTAGAGTGTGGCACCAGGTGTCTTCAATACTGAACCTTTTCGCAATATTCTAATTTTCTGAGAT
>JAZGTJ010020081.1:0-10577 GCA_036877575.1 Botia almorhae | reverse complement strand
GTGATATATTATGCAGATTATACAGTCATATATGGGGTATGAACAGATAGTATGAAAATAATATTAATAATACGTGCAAAATTAAAGCAGCCTCCTGACGGGCAGTACAAGGGCAGAGTAGCTGCAGCCAACGGTGGCGAGGAAAAAAAACTCCAAAAGGAGACAAAACCTCGAGAGAAACCAGGCCCAGCCAGGAGAACCAGCTCTCCTCTGGCAATACTGCTGCATCTCTACAAGCTCGCCAGTGCTTGGACAACTAGACTAAGTGAGCAAGAGAAATATAAAAGAACATAAATAAAAGAAGGTGATGAAAATAAATAAAAGAAGGTGATAACTGACGATAAACATTTTTTTTAAAAAGGGCTTGAATCTTCCCATCAAGGGGCAATAACTAATTTTAAATCAGTCAATTTGCTTGCCTAAAATCTCATATTATAAATAGGAAATATTTTTGAAGCATTACATAATTTAGGCATTTGCTGAAATAGGTAATAAAACGGTTTAGGAATACGTTAATTAATTGTGTCATGATGATGAATGGTATGTATGTATGAAGTGTAACATTACTATTTATGTAATTCTCTGTACAGCCAGATTTTTTTCACTGGTAAAACTAGATTTATCTAGTTTCGATCTCCAAGGCTTTAAATAAGTCTGTGTGAATTAAAGTCAGTGAGACGTTTATAGTGAGCTAACAAACGCAACCCTGACGTCCACACGGGCGCACTATGTAGCTATCCAAGGTTCTGAAAGCAAAACGTTTGAGAATTTGAAAGTACGTCAAATGTAATACTTTCCTTTTTCTTTTTTTGCACGGTTATGTGCCTCACAAAATAGTTGTGTCCACACGTACCAAATGCCTTTAACCAAATCTTATTATCTGTGCCAGTTGTTAGACGACCTGAAGCAAATCCAGCTATGTGCCATCTAAAAATAGACTAAAACACAACGACTTCATAATCACCTGAGTTCACTTTATTGGCTAAATGAATCAGATCCCGGGCGACATGGCAGATGGATAACCCTTTCCTGTTCCTGACGCACTGGCTTAGTGGCGATGCGTTGCGCTGAAGTGTTGCATCACTCATCTGCCCAGTCAAATCGTAAGTAGTATTGACCGTGCGTTATGAAGCATGCTGTATGTCTTTACCGTTATAGTTTGAAATGCAGTTTACCCCTAAATTTTGCAGTGATTTCAAGGCATTGAAATGACGAAGGTGTAGTTTCAACAGTCTTTTCAGCTTTTACCAAAATAAGATCATTGTATAGAATAAGTAATCTTTGCCATAGGTTATTTTTATACGTTTACGCAGAGGCAGTTCGTTTCGCTAAATGCATTTAGTTAACCATCCTTGTTGACATATTCAAAGGATCAGCACGCGGAGGTTGAATGAGGGTGGTTAACGGGTAAAAACAGCACAATCGTAAAGGATGCAAAACTGTTGACATCGTCGTGAGGGTAAATTACATTTTCTAAATGAGGGTTAGAAAATGACATTTCAAATATTTGGTCCTCTATTAACGATGGATTGCGACGTTTGCAGACGGATGCCGTCATTACGCGGTTCATGGGTCAGAATGTCCCGGCTGTATCAATGACATAACGCTTACTTTTACCTTAAGATGCTGAAGCTGGAACAATTATGCCCAAAACCTCCCGTTTAATGTTTGTCTAAAATAGAGATTTGCAATATTTCTGTGGATACGTGTAAAATAATCTTTGTATAAAATATTTTTCATATATGGCAGCAAAACGTGTTGGGCTCACATCTAAATATCTATGAATACAACTGTGTTCGATAACAAAGTGATTACAGACAAGTGATATTTATTTGAAGAGATTTATTTCAAGATAGTACAAGTATACTTTTCCAGCAATAGATTTCACAAAAAGTAGTTTGTTAGACTGTAAATTATAAATCAGTAGATATAAGCAACTGTTTAAAATAAGGAAAGCAAGATTTTTGACATGCTCTGGTTGTTTAACATTGTGCACATTGTTATTTAACGCAATGAATTATTTTATTGAAAACAGGTGCTGTAAACAGCAAACCTCTTGCTCTCCATGGATAGAGCTACACTTGCCCAACAGGTGGAGAGTGTTGAGCGTAATGCAGCGTTTCTGCAGCAGGAGCACCGGATCCTCCTGAATGGTCTTCGTCTGGAGATACAGAACCTAAAGAAACGATGCAATGGTCTTTTAATTAGTGTCATGATATTAACTACAAACCTCATTTTAGAGGTTCTCTGTTTAGAACATCTGAACTAAGATGTTGTGAAACATAATACAGTAAACTAAAAAATCTTGTTGACAAAAATCTCTTTATTTCCTGTGATTTTATTAAAAATGTGTAACTAATTCAACAAAACAGTCAGTAGGTCAAATAGATTAATCAATTTTATTTGTATAGTACTTTTCAGATTACATATTTTGTTTGAAAGCCAATTTACAAAAAATAGTGTCTTATAATGATGCTTTGTAATGTTAATCTCATGTTACCTGACACCTTTGCGCAGAGCTGAGTTGTGATCTAAGTGAAAAGCCGCCAGTAAGAAGCAGAGAAGGTGAGTGTCAGAATTCACAGGATTCCAGTTGCTACAGTCTTCTATAATCAAAGACGAAATAGTCACACACAGATATACTTTCACATCTGCATGTTATTACAGATGTTGAGCTAGAGGAAGCATTGCTGCAGACTCGATTACTGGAGACAGAGCAGCACCTGGCTGAGCAGGAGAGTTCACTGGTGGAGTTGCGGGCAGAACTACGGAAGAAGGGGGCGGTAGCGAGTGCTCTGCAGGTTCGACTCAGAGATGAAGAGCGACGGTTTCTTGAGGAGCTAAAACGCCGTAGTCACAAGATTACGACGCTGAGTCATGACCTTTGCAAGCAGACCGACTTGGCCGCTCAGCTTTCCTTCCAGCAGCATTCTGCACGTTTTCATCTCTATCGCCAGGCAGAGGATGGTGAGGAAGAGGATAAAGAGAAAGAAGGAGGAGCTATGCAGGTAGGTGGAGCTAGAAGAAGATCTGGTCTGGAGTGATACATTTCTTATATTAAACCTTTATAATCTGATCAGTGTATCAGTTTCTTTCTTTCATATATTCACAGGAATCAGATTGGGCTCCGAGCTCCCCATGGGCATCTCCAGTAACAGCAGAAAGCACATGTCCAAGTCTTGGTTCAGGAAGGATACGGAGGTCAGAAAGAGTGAGAGAATGCGTGCCCCGCGAAAGGGTGCTTGGACCAGAGGAGCCTCGCCCTATGCCTGACCCTGCCCTCTTCCTTTATCCTTTCAGGCACAGGCTTCTTCCCCTACACAGGTCACTCAGAGCTCACTGGAGGGAAAGTGGCCTTTTGGAGACTCGAATAGGTCAATTCAGGGACCGACCACTTAGGGAGGATATTGGACCAGAGATTACAGAATTATAGGTTAATGTAAAGGCTGGGTATAAAGATTTGGGTAAATTTAGCTCACAAAAAACTGTTGTTACATCAGTGTGTAGTCAGCCATCTGTTCAAATTTCTGCATAAAAGCGTTGTAACACTATTGCACTGAATTTCTCCACCTTTAGTCTATACAAGTCAATATGCTCAGTGTCTTATTCTGCAAATGCTGACACTTCCTAAATTCTTGAAAACTTGCAAGAAGCTGCAAGGAGGTGAGATGTTTCTAAAATACTGAGGAACTGAAAACCCTGAAGGTTCTTATGTCCTTTTTCAAGCTTTCACTGTATTCTTCCTTGCCGCATACAGAAGTATTTGCTTTGCTATGGGTTTTTGTGGTAATGAAGTGAATTACTGAGATATCAACAGATACACTCAAGCAGGCAGGTGAGGTAAATAGATGAATCATGCTGTTTTTTGAGATTTTGCTCTCTCTGTCTCTGTTTGATGGGAAAAATTGTACTGAGAATATTGTACGGAGGTTCAATTAAGGTTTATTCATTAAATATCACAAAATTGTTCATATTTGTGTTATTTTGTCCAGTATTGTTCTTGTAGTTAATATTTCCTGTGAACAACTTGTAAAGTTGTTGTCATGACAGAGAAATCAACAAACCTCTTGGCACATCACCAGTAAAAGATAGCTACTACTTAGCTTCCCTTAACAATTGTCACCAGCAGAGGGCTGTGCTTATTAGTGAAAGAATTACACACAGGAATATGTGATGGATATGTTCACTTACATGAAGTTAATGTATGTAGTATTCACTTCTTTTGAAATTCCTGTAGCTAGCTTGTAGAGCAAGACGCTAGCAACACCAAGGTCATGGGGTCAATTTCCAGGGAACAGAAATATAGTACAGTTATTCTGGTGTCATAATTTGTAAGATAAAGGAAGATATCAATTTGTGTGTAATTGGATATACATATATAACATATTTGGATGTGTTTTACATTAGTTTTCCCTTTGTGTAGAAGCACCTTGCTATTGCTATTGTTATGCCAGTGGGCAACCAGCAACTGCTTTACGATTGTTATACATGCTCATTACCTTATGCTCCCAGTGAGTGGAGAGTACAGAATAAGATGGGTCTTATCCTACATAGCATGATGGCTTGATCTTGCTCTAAAGTTCCTGGAGGATGACATTGACCTGATCACCAAACACCAGGGACCCTCGTCTCTTAAACTGCCACTAAGGTGATGCATGAACAGAAAGACACACTGTGACAGATGCAGTCAGCATGCATCAGTCTGAACCTGAAGAATATATAAATGAATCTGTGGGTATGAATCAGTAATGCTGATTAATCCCAACCTCACATTCACCACTTTTTAGCAAAGGTGCATGAGAGTAAAGGAGAGTTCTGTGGTGCATTGAGACACGTAAAGGAGTGCAACAGCATATACAGGAAGCAGGTACGTACAATCCCAAAATGGTGGGTCACTGTGTTTCTCAAAGCTTTTGGTTTTCATAGAATTAGCATATTTATTTATCCATATAAATTTGCTGAGACATTTGCAGCTCTGATTCATTGATGTGTTTTGATTTCCATAAACAGTCGTTTGCTTGAAAGGGGTTAGAAAAACACAAGAAGAGCTTTTATTATATTACAGTGATGAATGATCCACAACTCTGTTGTCTCCTCATATAGCTAAATGCGCCAAGTTGTGTCTGGATAGTACAGCAACTAATCTTGT
Organism: Botia almorhae; assembly: GCA_036877575.1. Taxonomy (NCBI): domain Eukaryota; kingdom Metazoa; phylum Chordata; class Actinopteri; order Cypriniformes; family Botiidae; genus Botia; species Botia almorhae. The sequence continues at coordinate 5,428 of JAZGTJ010020081.1, read as the reverse complement.
TAGTGGCATTGTACTTATTCCCCTCAGGTAAGAAATAAGCTTTACAGATACAAGTATACCTAAAAATTCTTAGAGCTTTTTTAATTATTTAAAAAATTGTATCATAATTATAAAATAAATTAGGGTTTCCTCAAAAACAAGCAGCTATGTCACAGGGAATGAGTTTCATTTAGCCTATATGCCAAGCAAGTTTGATGTTTACTGTACCATGGTATTTACAGCCCATTTACATATGCAAAAAATTGTAGTCCTATGGGGCTTCTTGGTACTTTTTTATTTATTTTATTTTCACATTTTATATGGGTATGTTGTATGCACATTTTAACCTCCTTCTCAAGCACTGTTAAAGAGCCTTGTATTTGTAAATTTGCATTTGTAAAAACTGAATTTACATGAAAATTTATTTTGGGGGAAAATTAATTTTATAACCTAAGGTCACATGATTATAGAATAAGATACTTAAAAAAAATTGTTAACAACTCGTCCGCAGTGTCGGCTGAAGGTTACGTTGTATGTCATCGCTGTGACTGTTAAGTTGGGCGCGTTCCCGGCAGCACCGTGCACGTGTCCGCGTCCAGTAGACGGTTATGCAGTGCAGAAATCGAGGAGGAGAATCAGCGCTGACTGAGCCGGAAAATCGGAAGTGACTTTCAGAGGAGACATATATCATTCGTCTTAAGTTGTTTACCTGTTTGCGTGATTTGGCAGATGCGAGACACTTTATATAAGAAGGTAAGGATTATTTGTGTTTCTTGCTGGCTGCAAAACAGTGAAAGTGAATCGGTTGAACTGAGAAATTGGAGTCGCCTGCCTCACTGACTCAAAATGGCGGACAGGCCGTTAGAGCAAAATAAGGGTGGGAATACCTAAGAGCGATATAAAGTAACGCCTTTCAATTTCGAAATATACTTTAAAGGGTAGCTACGAAACAATATTCGTATTTAACTCATACCAAATGTATTAAAGTTTCATAACAAACGGTATTTTGACAGCTGGCCTTAAATAGTTTGACCCATACTAACGTTAGCAAGTTCATGTTAGCATTCTGTCCGCTATAAACTAGCTAAATAAGTAGCAACAGCTGGTGTCAGTTCTAGTTCTGTGTTTTAAACCTCTATTGTACTAAAACCGGTTTGTAAAGCCTTTAACGCAATATTTAAATGAATGGTGTCAGTAATGGAATTGGAATTGGGTGTGCCTGTGATGGGTGAAGTCAGGCCGGAGATTCATCATATCGATGCCGGTGCATAACTGTTGTTATGATGATGTATTTTTCACTCGGCAATAGCATGTGTGAAATTGCATTCTGTTTTGATTGATTAATCGTCTTTTATTTTAAGTATTTCATAATGTATTGCTTGCAGGTAAATTGTCAAAGCTTACAGACTGTCTGGCATGCAAACTGTTTTGACTGTGATGAAGATGTAAGGTTTTTGAATAATCATGTATGCAAAAAAATAATACGTTTTTATATAGTCTCCCAAAACAATATTTAACAGGTATTAATTAACATTGGCTAACTTCAGTTCCAGTAAGATGCACCACCCCGAGAATCTTGGCAATTGTGTATAGTGTGTTAGTGCTCGTCTTGCTGTAACGTACACGCACCTTAATTTTAATATCATACAGCAGTCATAACTGCTTTACGCGGATGTTGACGTACTGAAGCTAATGATAATTTGTTTTTATATTATTTATACTTATTATTATCAGTTAACTTGGCCTAACTTGTCAGTTTGACGTAATTCGGTGTGACGTCACCATTGAAATTCAACATCTGTTCCCACTTTATCCGGTTAGCAATGACATTTTGACAGTGTATAATATAAACAGTTAAGGTTTAATTTTTTTGATTGTATTACACAATTAGTTTTTTAATGTGGATAGTGTGATCCAAATTTGATGTAGTTTTTGACTTCATTCATAGTATCAGTTAATAATAAGTGTGTACAGAATTCACCTCATACATTTTGTTACTGTTTAGTATACATCAAGCAGCCTATCCTACATCAATTCTCAATCCGCCTAAGCTTACCAGCTCCTCTCTTTGAGCTAACACATTTCAGCTCTGGTGGTTCTTGCCATAATGTAGGGCTTGGAACATTTTTATAGCACTTGGAAACGTTCTGATTGCTGGGCTGTTTTGCACCCCAAACTTCATTTCTTTACCAATATGCATAACCTTTGCTTTCATACAATTATTTCCATCAATTTCATAAATTTTTAGAATCATAATCAATTCTTATATTGGTTTTTAAAATAGTTTCCATAAAACTGCCTCCAAACATTGGCTGGGCTCTTTGGGAATCTATGCCTGCAGAACACCACAGGAAGCTCTGCAGATTTCCACAGAAAAGGTCTGCAATTCACATAATTCCACACATCCCACCACTTGTCTTTTAATTTACTTATATTTTGATCAATTGATGTTACTTACAGGTATTCTAAAGTGTAGTATTTTCAGCTCTATTTACCACTGTTTATCATGATGAAATCCATTCCTCAGAAATCAGACTTGCCTCCAAAATTGCTACAGTACAGTAATTGTGAAGGAAAGGCTCATTTTATCTGGACCTACTCATTTGCGCAAACAGACATATCATCTATTCTGTACTTGCTATCTCTGAACGACCATTGTGATGCAAAGGGTTCCTAGAGATGAAGTTTCTGCTGCTTTCTCATTTAAGAACAATGTGGCTGTTTGTCATCTTTGCCTTGATGCCTTACTTGTGGCAGTCTGCCATAGTCTAATTTTTCCCCACATAAAGATCTTCAGCGTTGTGTTTTGTGCCTCTGTTTCGGCAGAACATTTGTTACTCAGTCAATCAGACTGCCCCAGTGCTGCTCCCAACACTTCTCACACACACACGTGAACTGAAACCACAAGCTAAGCAAGTAGCGTTATATTATTTAACTGGGATGTAGACACCAAGGCAGTCTGACAGACGATGGTTTTCTGACGCACACACCAAAAGCATGCAAACATTTTTCTGTTTATTTATTTGTGACTGTAACAAATGAGACATTTCTATACATTATTGGATCGATGTATTAGGTCTTGAAGTGACAGATATTCCAGCTTATGTCTATAGTGCTAACATTAATCAAACAACAAAAGAAAAAGAGGGACTGACGCAGTGCTCTTGACTGAATAACTCCTGTAGCTTTAACAATAATTCATACAGTGAAGACTATGTTTTGACCATTTATGAACACTCATTATGAACTCTCATTTCTCAATGTGCTGTGTGACTCTTAAACCCTATCCTCACCATTCATATCTATTTAACCAATGGTGAAAGGTCTACTTGAGCACACCATTTACAATAGTACAAGAGATCTTCATAGATTAGTTTATAGATTAGACTTAATTTCGCCAGTTAAAATGCAACAGATTGATGCATTTAACTACAAAATGGCTACTTTTTCTTTCCCCACCAAATCCTGTGGGAAACACTGCCTCACCAAATATCGTTTTCTGTATAAGCTGAGTGGTTATTAAATCCTATTATTGGCCACATGTATTAGGTCATATTATCTTAAATAGATCCAGCCAGCATCCTGTCTGTGACTATAATTTTACATCTTATAAGACTTTAAATTGCTTGTTGCTTATTGGAAAGTTTGGGCTGTATCTGGAGCCTTGAAGTATTGATGAGTAGTATAGAAATCATATCTGATGGCATTTTCTTGTATTTCCACTGTTGGAGGTAGGTTATATTGACTTTCCTTCTTTGTGCACCACAGGGAAGTAAGTAATTTGTCCATTTTGGTTCTTAAATTGTAAACTATAACAATGAATGGCACTTCAAGAAGAAATTAATTGCCCACACAAATGCACTGAATAGTACACAGATGTACATATTTAGAACATATTTTAATGATTTTTCTCTTGCACAATGGCTGACAGAACCAGCAATTCTCTCTCATGTGTCATGTCTCATACTGTATCTGTTAAGCTCTAAGAACCATTGTCTTTACCAGTTACCAGTGCTGTTCTCTTAATAGGATTAGCCATAAAACCTTGTTGCAGCAGAAGGGTGACAGCATGCACCATTGAGGTATAAAACGGTTTCTTTTTTATTTTGAATGTATGAATTTGTAAACGTTCACGTTGCTTAGAAAGTGATTTTGAAGTGACTTAGAGTTTTTCATTCAAGCTGTCCCTACTTTGGCATGCCTATAATTACAGTATTGAGTGACCTCATATGTGGTTTTCAGAGTTAGCAGAGTCATGAGAAATTTTATGTCCTGGTCTTACAGTTCAACTTCATTTTTGAATTATGATAGTAAAAGCTTCTTTTAAACTTTCAAATGAAAGTGCTTATTGTTTATGCACTGGTTAAAAAAATTGCTTTGAACAATTTTTGAGATCCTTTCTTAAGTCCAAAGCCATATGTCAGGATTTCTTGTCTGTTCACTGAAGGCCAGATTGGATATTTTTCACCTGCATCAAGCTATTTTCATTTGCCCCACATAGATTAGAGGGGATATTTTCAGGCTGTCAAAGGATTGCAAAGTCTTGTCTTAGCCCCCCTCTTCATTCCTCTGGACGACTGTTTTGTTGGACCACCATCAGGATTTGCTGAGATTTACACCACTGTCACCACCAGCACTTCCAGTTTAGTTGTTATTGAGGGCCATATGTTAACAGTGGGTCTTTTAGTGACTGAGGCAATATTAGCGCATATGGGCCGAATAGCAGTTGTCACAAATCATTTGATTAGCAACTGAATGTAAATTGGAGAGTGAGTAAGAATGCTAGCAGATGAATTATTGCTCCATCTGTCATTGTGTTTATTGGCTGACTAAGTGACTGGGCCCATTGTGGTCTTCAGTCAGGTCAAGGTCTAATTTTTGGCTGCTTTAATTCGTTTTGTATGAACTGCATGTTTTATTTTCTCATTAACACTCTTGTTCTTCATCTCTCTCTAGATGGCAAGTAAATCACGCTGTTGATCGCTCTAGTGGGTTGCCTATTTCGCTCTGTCGTGTCATTGTGGAGGTAGTCTCCAGATCACAAGCAAAAGGTGCTTCAGACGACACCGGTTTGCCAGCGAGCGTAAGATTTTGCATCTCAGCCCGCCATTGGTCCACATCCATCCTGCTGAGGAGCTGATTGGGACTGTTCGCCCGCTCCCTACTTGGGGCACAGACAGCACCCCAATCCACCTGCCAAAATGGTGCTGTCACAAAGGCAACGAGACGAACTGTGAGTCCACTTCTACATCCACACAAACAAGCACTCTGAATGTGCAGGTTTGGACTGCAGTCGCATAAATGCAGCACTTCAGTGAGGGAATGTGTAGTAAAGAGCATGGCCAACTGGGCCTCATGGAGCTGCCTGCGACAGCTAGTTAGCTTTAATATTTCATAAAGCATCATGACTGAGGAGTGGAGGATGGGGTTATTATTGCGTGACCATCCT